>CM031240.1:860924570-861138517 GCA_018340775.1 Taxus wallichiana var. yunnanensis | reverse complement strand
CAGTAACAAGCATTCAGTGCATGTTGCTGGAGTTTAACGGTGAAGAAAATTTTGTGAGTCTTATTAGTATTGATGAAATGTAAATTTAGATGTTGTTTGGAGATTTTAAAATAATAACATTATTTTCCTAGATAGCATTTAATTTATGTATGGAGTAATTTATTAATTTATATCGTATAACCTTTGGATATTTTGAGTACATTGCAAAAACTCGAAATATATATTTATGCCAATTTCTGAGTATTTTTATTATGATCAAAGGGGTCAAGAGACCGGCCACATCGAGAATGCTGGGTAGATTCCAACAATGGTATGGAAATGTGTTATATTTATGTGTATTTTTGTTTTTATTAGGGGTCCTAGAGAGGAGACTGCCTCAGAGTGCTGTTTAAAGAGGTTTTATGTTACAGTGTTCTTTTCTTTTTGTTTAGTCTTTGGTATATGTGATTAAAATGTGAAGTAATTTCCCTTTTATCATTATTGAGTTATATGTCTTAATTTAAGTGAACTAATAACATTATTAAGCTAAATTTTATATAGGAAAAAAAAAAAAGAGAGATTCATTTATTAGATTAGATGGTTATTTTGGTTTATGTATGTTGTAAGTTATAGTGTATGTAATCTTGGTGTTGTACACTCTACCCCTTCTTGGAATTTCAGATTTGGACTTAAGGGCCAATTTTGGAGGCTTTTTTAGGACAAGTTAAAGCATGTCCCACACCTCTTAATTTATTATACCAACCTACTACCTATGGTTTGGGGGTCAAAAATAGACCCCATTATGTGTTATGGAAGGAGTAAAAGGTGAGTTTTGATTGCACATTCTTACTTATTTATTTCCTTGTCATCTAAAGGGTATGGGTGGGAGTGGTGTGCATAAGAGATTTGTCATACCTCTAAACCACCCATTTATTTTAATTTGGAGTATGGGATTGACTTGGGAGATGTAGAGTGGAGAATAAATGATGTGGCACCCTACATGGAGTGACATCATCTTCCTCCTCCTCCTTTCTATATATGGAAAATTTTTAGGGAAGTAAAATGGGGTTACTTATTGGTTTTGGCTTTTTGGATTTTTGGAGTGCTTTCTTGTTGGAGTAGAAGGGGCTTAGAGTTAAGCTTGAATTTGAAGTATTTTGGTCTTTCTTGAAAGTTATATCTTTACCATGGTAAGGTAGGATCTTTCACTCTTACATTCTTTTGCTTTCTTGTATGTTATGTGTTGTATGGATTTGTGTTCTTGTTTGAAGTGTTGGGTAGTAAATTGACCTTAGGTTGTGGTGATATTTGGAAATGGGGATGAAATATGTTGGGAGGCATAAGAGCTTCTTGTGTGTTTAGGAGGGAGTGGGTTTTGGATGCCCCACCTTATTCTATTTTGTTATTTTGTATTTTGTGGGATCCATAAGAGAGAGGGAGGCATAAGAGAAATAGATATATTGTTGTGGGGAGGCATAAGAGAGTTTGGGATTGATTGTGTTATGGAGGATTTTAGAGGTGGGTATCAGGCCCTTGGGAGAGCACAAGGACACCCCCATATTCCTATCTCTACTTGGCTATTTTAGAGCCATTATTTGGGAAGTTGTTTTGTTTAAAAATAAGAGTTTTTGTGGTTATTTTTCTTATGTGTTGTTGTTTGAAAGTGAATGTAGAAGCATTGTTTATTTGTCATATGTTGTTCCATCCCTTATTTCCTTGTCGTTGGGGCTCGGGGGCCAATGAGAAGAATTGATTCTTCTTCTCATTGGAGTTTTGGTTGGGTGGAGAGTGTTGCCTCTCCCCCATTTTTGGTTGTTGTGATCAAGTGAAGAGAATATGGAGCTTGGTTGGAGATTTGATTCTTGGAGCAAAAAATAGAAGAAAAATATATTTCATTATAGTTTCCTTCTTGTAAAATTCCCACTTCAAGTGGAAGATTATTGTGTTATTTGGGAAGAAAAGTTGTATTGATTATTAGTGATCAAGTTTGTATTGTATGTTGTAAAGGAAAGAGAGACATTTTAGTAAAGCTAGTTTTGTTATAGTGGAAATGTGGATGAAAGGAAGACAACTTGTCCATATTGAATTGTTTATTTACCCCATGGGTGTGTCAATCTTGCTTTAAAATTATTGGAAATATTGTTGAAAGCCTCTTGTGGGAATGTTGGAAATTTGAATGAAGGAAATATTAAATTGTATGGTATTACTTGAAAGAATTCAATGGAAAAGTTAGACTATTTTGTGCATTTTCTTGTATTGTTTGATAGAAAGCCAAACTTCATATGAGTAGTTTGAAAGAACTTAAATTTTCCTTGTCATTTTCTTGGTTAATAAAGTAGGTTAATTTCTAAATCTAGTGGAGTAGAGAAATTACCCATTCCTTTACTTAGACCCTAGCCTTATTAGAGTATGTAAACTTAGTATTAGACTACCATGAAATTCTATATAAAATCTATAAAAATTAGTACAACAAATAGAAATTGGGTTGATTTTAATCCCCTATCAAAATGTTATCAAATTTTAAAAGACATTTTTATTGTAAAATTAAAATTAGTGAATAATATAATTAGTATTACTCATTGATATTAGTATTGATATTAAACAAATTTTGGTAATATTAATGTTAATAATAATCTTGATAAAGTTAATTCATATATATTTCTCATACTTATATATATATATATATATATATATATACAAGTTTTAAACAAAAGAGAAAATTAGTTGGGCCGAGTTTAACTAGCGTGGCCGTTGAATTAGTGGTTGTTGGTTTTAGGGAGATGGTGGAGAGTGGGTGCGGGGAAGGTTCTGCTTGCCCCCCACCCCATATACTATGGGATGGGGGTGGGGTTACTGGCCTCCCAAAAATTAAAACAAATTCAAACCTATTCAAATCTTATCGACCTCTGCGGATTTTGTGGAGTGCGTGCGATTTTATTCATGACCTATACATTTTTAAAATTCTTTCCTATATATATATATATATCCCTGTATTTTTCTTTTATTATTCCGAGTTTGTATAAAAATAAATTTTAATGATATGTATGTATGTATGTATGTATGTATATCTCTTTCCAAGTTCTTACAATCACCATTTAGTCATATTCCTCTAAAATGGGGTGGAAACCTATAAACCCATTTGGGCAAATATTATTGAAATGAAATAAACAAAAATAAACCAATGTTTTGAAACCTAGAGAGGGCATGTATAATACAAAAAAGGAGTTGCTTCCTCCCAAAAAAGCTTGAAAAGGTCTCTCATGGCTTATTCCTTCTCCTCTAAAGCTGCAAAATTAAAAGCCAAAGAAATAATGAACCAAGCAAAGAAGGAGAGCTTTCTTAAGAGCTTTAGGGTTAGTTTTTTTTCCATAATCTTTAGAGTTAGTTTTTTTCCATCATCTAAGGGCCCCAAATGAATCTATCAAGGGATGAGATTCATCCTACTAAAAGTAGGTGGGAGTAGGTGAGAGAATTTAAATTAAATTTAAATTTAAATCTAAAATACACAGGTTGACTTTTTAAGGGAGCACTTTATTATGTAAGGGGTGTGTTTATTCTTCTAACCCATATGCTAAATTTAGTACTTGTTAATTGTTTTTAAACCTAGTCACCTTTTAGGATTAAAATAACTTTAGTATTTAATTAAATAGAACCCTTTTACCCATGGGATTAATTGTCCTAGTTGATTATGGTGGAACTTAATTGTTTATCAAAATAATATTTAGGGGAGCCTAAACCATACCTTAGGCTAACTAAGTTATTAAAAGGTAATGAGAGATTTAATTATTTTATTATAATTGGATTTAAAAGGAAACTTATACTATTAATTTAAAGTAACTTAGAATCAAGAATGTAATAAAAATTGTTATTTGAAAAACCTTTTACGGCATGTTTCTAAAAAAAATATTCCATAATTTTTCTAGCTTGCCTTAGGTTGTTCTTGGGTTTCGTGCAAGTGAAATTAGCAGGCGTTACAACATCTTTCTTTTACACAAATCTCATCTCCATATCTAATGTTTTCTCGTAGGCCTATCATCTCC
This sequence comes from Taxus wallichiana var. yunnanensis, assembly GCA_018340775.1. Taxonomy (NCBI): domain Eukaryota; kingdom Viridiplantae; phylum Streptophyta; class Pinopsida; order Cupressales; family Taxaceae; genus Taxus; species Taxus wallichiana. The sequence goes on along the minus strand of CM031240.1, from coordinate 861,134,498 downwards.
TTCTCCTTTTCTTGGGTGATGTTAGACCGCTCTAACCATTGGTACCTTATCGAATGCAATTTACTTTCTTATAGTCACTCTCTTTGAATTTCCTCGTGTCTATTTTGACATCTCCTCATCCTCTTTAGTGTATTATCATCATTGTGCACTCACTTTTGTGTCCTCTCTAGTGGTTGCACTTGGATTTTGAAATGCAATATCTACCTTGGTGGCTTCAGGCCACTTCTCCTTTCCCTTTTGTTGTGGTAATGTATCTCGGCTACTTTCCTTATCCTCCCATTCTCTTACAAATTTTTCATTACGCAAATCTTCTAGAACCTCTTCATGGTGCTCCCATCCTTCTTTTTTTACCTATAGGGAATCTTTTATATCCTTCAGTAACGTCTCTACACTATTGTTTTTCCCTTCCTTATCCATGCATTCTTTTTGTGAACCTATCACACTCCACATTCCTATAATATCCTCCTCATACCACTCCTCTTGAATTTCCTTAGGGGAAATTTCTCCTTCTTCATGTAATTCTATCTTTGCGCTCTTCTTCCCTTACACGCTTCTCTACATGTTTTCCGTGAGATATATTTTTCATCTTCCTCTTCCTCGGTGTATTATTTTTCATATATGAACTCTTTCATTTTTACGGAGGATACTCTAATTTGGTTTCATTTAGGGAAACTTTCCCTTTCTTTTATGTGTTCTCTGTAATGGTATTCCCATTTCCACGTGTGTCTTCACTGACGTACTTCTTTCCCTCTATTCAAGATTTATCCTTCATCTACTAACTTGCACAATATTTTGTGTGTTTATGAGTCTACACAAACCATATTCTCTCCTTGGCAACCTCCTTTTCTAGTGTAATAATCGGATGCATTTTCATCATTCTCGAGGTAACTTCTCTCTTTACCTTTTTCTTAACTCATGAGCTCTCTCCATGTGTCATATTCTGCACATTCCTCAACAATATTCTGATGCATGTTTTATCCTTGCCCTTTTGTTGTGTTAGCACAATATTAACCCATTTGTGCAGCTTTGTGCACGCCTTTTATTCCCCCTTTGATGCTCCATTGGTGTTTTTTTCACAATCCTTTATATGTTGTCAACTCTTTGTCGAGTCACTCACCTCCTTTTGGAGCCACATGTACCCCAATATCACATATTCTCTAGTGGTCTTCCTCCACATCCTCTAGTTTTCCTTCCTTACCATTAAGCTCCTCCAAAAATTTCTCTAACATCTACTGTGCAATGCTTCATCTGAATAAAATATTCTTCTCAGCGAAGTATCTTGATTTCATGTGCAAGATCGATATATTCTCTTACCACTACACTCTAGGATCTCTACTTGGTTTCTCTACCCACCTTTCTCATAGTGAAGAGAGCAATAGCCTTGTTGCTTCACGTTCACCATTTTTATAGCTATTCCACTCCCTACATAAGGAAAGTATTATGCTCTGCGATACCACTTGGTCATGAGAGGACTTCCCTAACTACATTGTCATGCAAATGATAGAGTACACAACAAGTTGAAATTTTATATTGAATTATTTAGGCCTTAATGATATATACATGTAACTTATCTCATGGAGCTTATAAACTCACCGATGGAAAATTTTAAGACTCTAGGTTTTTTGTAATACGTATTCTAAACTAGAATTTTTGCTCACATAGAACATTCAACAACCTCCCAACCTTGGCTTTGTTTAGCTTTTCTTCCAGCTTGTACCCGACTCTTTCCTCATTCCCTTTTGAATATCATTGTTGGTTATTACTTGATGAACTCGTCTTTTCATATAGTTGTGCCTTCACTTTTTTTCTTATGCTAGGTTCTTCCTCCTCAAATTTAAATTCAAACTTGAGTTCATTAATTCTCTTATCTATTTTGGTGCCACCTATCTATTTTTAGTGTCACATCCACCTAGTCATTGGTTTTTCTAGCTGTTAGGTCTCTGTCAACCGACCGGAGTAGTCGGTTCCTAACTTTTCCATCATTTTGCTAGCTACCTATTCGACATGTACTCTTTGGCGTGATTTCTTCTTCTTCTATCGCACATGTGTGTATACATACACTTGAGTTTTTACCTTCATGTCTCCTACCCATTGTCTTGAGGAATTATGGGATTTATCTAATCATACTGCATATCTCCCTTATAATCTAATTACTATGTAATCCTTTTTCTTGCCTTTATTCTTGTTGCACACATCTTATCATTTCACAATACTCCTTCATGGTTCCCATGTGTCTCTAGTCTACCACGTTGAGCTAAAATTCCTTTGTCACTACTGAAATCCTAAATTTAGCAATGCATATTATTATTCATTCGCACTTTCTCTCCTTTGTAATCATTTTGCACACTACTTGTACACCCACTTCTTCTTCATACTCCACACACCACACTCTTTGTTGATCACTACTATGTAAATTACATTTATACTTCCACGTAATCTCTAGTTGACTCTATAACACTTCCTCTTCTTTCCTACAAACTTCTCGACCTCGTACGTACCAAAATTTTTGCATGATTTTCCTAAACCTTGGGTGCTCTTACATCACCTCATTTGGGCATTAGTTAGCCAAGACTATAGCTTGGGAGCCAAATGTTGACATGAAATAAGTAACATGATTGATGGATTATATAGTTCATAAAGTCTTAAGAAAATAGTCATTATGTAAAGAAAGATATGTTTTATACTTAGTTGAACACTTAACATGTTCAATAATTGAAATTGAAGTAGGGATACTATTTTAACACAACAAGATAACACAAATCACACCAAATGCTTTCCTAAAATACCCTAATTTATTCATATAACATGAAAAGGCTATATAATATTTTTACATATCACCATATAACACTAATTACATCACTCTCTATTCTCTCGTTTTACCTCATTCTCTATCATTCCACTATTCTCTGTCTACTAATCCTATGCTTGTCTGAGAGCAAATGTAAAATATGTATCTTACATCTATCAAAGGAAACATATATTGATCATGTTAATGATACACTCAAAGTCTTGATAAATACTATGAAGCACCTTCTGATACCACATAAAACCACTAAGTAGTTTGTGGATTTTCCAAGTCATGGTATGTTAGGGAACCTATGCCATATATCTAATCAACTTTACTCATTGAAGAACCACACCAAAATGTTTATAAAAATGAAGTTATGAAATAGATATCATAATTAGAAATCCACATACCTATTTTATTGCACTCTCCTACAACTAGCAATCACGTGAATGTGCATGGAGATGTTGAAGGGCATATGTTGAAGAAGTTAAACTTGAGGAGTGTAACATTATAGTAAAAAGGAGGAAATGAAGAAGGGCGAGAGGGAGGAGAAGGGCCTTATAAGGAACTAATGTGAAACTCTTCTTTCTTATGGCCATGTGTCATTTTTTTAATTACTTGAAGAAGAAATTTGGTGTAATGTGTAGGTTATAGATACATTTCTCGTATTGTAAATAGAGAACACAAAGAAAGAATTGACAATATTGACATTGTAAATGGTTTTCATTTGCAATGTTGTTTGTTATGTTATGTAGGTAATTCTGACACAAATCAAAATAAGAAAAATTCACTTGTGCGTCATGAGAAACACTTTAAAGATGGATATTTGGAGTTGACTTGGAATCTTAGGGTGGAAATTACATGCACATTTGAAATTAAAGCCTCTCTTTTGCTATCAGTATGATTAGGGTTTCCTCTATCAAAACTTATGATGGCAATGTCCATAAATGACAATAATCATTGACAATTGATCCCTCTAATAGATGATCATATGAGTGACAAGTAGATTTTATTTTCCAATCGGGTTTGCTATTTTTTTAGTGTCAGGTTTTTTTATTGGACGGGGTTTAATTTCTCGAGATATGATGAAGATACGAATGGAAATTTGGTCTATAGTTAAAATGCCTCTGTGAACCTTCATTCAACAAGTCCCTAAAGCTGAGAACCCAAAAAGGTCCCACTACATGGTTCTAAATAGGCAGAGATGAAGATAGGCTAATTGAATTGCATAGACGCCTGAAACTGACCTGATCATCCATCCTGATGATGGTTATTTCTCCACTTTCCATCTTTTTACAAGCTGAGCAAATGCACTCTTCAGATATCTGCAAGTCAGAAATCCACAAATGTAAACATGCAATGCATTCTCAACACTCTTGTACCCTATTCAAGAATGAGAAAGGTTATCTTGACCTGACATATTTGACATTTTCTTATGTCTAATAGCCCCTGCCTCACTTTAAAATACAAGGCTAATCAAATAATTTAATTAACTAATAAACAAAAATATATGCAATAAACTCAGAAGCCTAGAAGTTCATAAGAGTTATCCATGTAAGCACCTTGTTGATGATTAGTTATCAATAATTGTCATCTTATAATATATGGAAAATGACCAGGCAAGGCCTGTACCAAGACCAGCAGCAGGTGTCTTACACAGATTATTACCTCATTGGTTATTTATTGATAGTTGCTATAACACTGTAAATGAGAAATACTGGAAAGGCCTGCACCAGGAACTGCCTAAAGTATCTCAGAGATCCTCTTTAGTTTAATATTTAAGATTTTGAAAAAGATTGATTGGTCCGGTGCTGAGCAAGTATGTTCCCATTTGGGAAGAAAAAGTATAAGTCCCCATAGTACATCATAGCTACAAATACCTACCCTATGTTACAAGTCCAAACACCAATGGACAGCCTGCTTAAGATCAGTCTGATAACATGTCAGCAAGTTTAAAGGTTGTTACTGCCTAATGCCAATCACCGGGATTGCATTCAATTCCCATGAGTCATTCCATAGCAACACCTGTGTTCAGATATCCATCAAAGACCATACAAGATATCTTGGGGTCAAAGATGACAATTTTAGCCTTATTGTCAGTTTTTTCATTAACAAGTAAAATTGGCGAAAGGAGTTCCCTGTGCAGATTACTGCAAAAGGAGTTCAACTTCCAAAACATTTCCACATAATGGCAATACCATGAATGAAGTGGCCACTAGTTGAGTGATTTTGTTATTCATGAAAATGCATTTACTTTCAATGAAGTCACTCCACAGCAAGATGGTTCAGACATCCATTAAAGACTGCAAAGATCTACCAAGTCAAAAGGGAGGTGGTAAATTCAATTCCATTGAAAACATTCCATGGAAAAATTGTGTTCAGACATCCATCAAAAACTCCAATGCTTGGTTGGGTTCAAAAAATATCATTTGGCCTTATTGCCATCTATTCCCTTAATCAAATATTACTGGCAAACATGTGTTCCATGCACAGAGTCCTGCTACAAATTTCAACTTCCATAGCATGACATGACAGCTATTCTAATGTTTGTTATTGCTGACCACCGCTTTTCAGTGGGACGCATTCAATTTCAATTAAATTATTCCATGGAAAGAGTTATTCCAGATCTCCATCAAAAACTGCAATGATCAATTGGGGCCAAAAGAGTGGGGATGCTTTCAGTTCCTACAAAATCATCCCACGGTGAGAACTCCATTCAGTTGTCCATCAAAGGCCCCAAAGGTCAACTGAGGCCAGAAAAGATGGTTCTGCCCTGTTATATTCCATTGTCAAGTTGAATGAGGAACCTTGTTACAGATTTCAAGCTCCACTGCATGTTCCTCCTCGAGCGTACAACCTCTGTAAGTAATGGAATGGAGTAGTTAAAATATAACTAGTTTCTAGATACAACCATAGCCTTCTAGTAGGAGTAGCTCCTTGCCCCTATAGTAGAAGTAGCTCCTTGCCCAGATCAGTATGCCCCAGTAGGATCCCAAAAATATCCTTGGTCTAATCGTATCCTATATTCATGAATGAGATGAATCTCCATTCTGATTAAATCTACTCTATGAAACACTTGGTAGCTTAAAAATCCATGAGACAAAACGAGAAACACCTTGATAGCTAACTATTTGTTACATGACAGCTGACATTCACCAAAAAAGAGACATAATGCCTACGTCTCTACTATTATCATCTAATTCATTAAGCACGGCACATTATAAGTTGCAAAGCTCATTATCAAGAACTACATCTGTACTTTTGGGGGTATTCCAGTTTGTATGATTTTTACTAACTTTTGGGGATAATCCTATTTGAGAGATTATGATTAGTTTTAAGGACAGATGCATTTCCCCTAATGGTTTAATACCTGAGTTTCCATCATACCACCCAATCCATTAAACAACATTAACAAATGTTGTAAAGCTCATTCTCAAGGACTAACATGCCCTGAAGTTGGTAGCAGACAGTTACTTAAAGATCCCTGTGACAAAATGGGCACATCTAACAGATACCTACTGGTTTCATGACAGTTTGCATTCCCCAAACAAGAGTGCAACACCTATGTCTCAACTATCATCGTCCAATCCAACTATCAAAATATATTAAGGTCCCAAAGCTCATTCTCCAGAACTAAACATATATTCCCATCTGCGCAGTTCCATGTTAAAAGTGTGCCATTCTCACATAGCCTAGAATCCTTCTCTTCATTCATTAAAAGATAACAAACGAGTTTTAGGAAACAACTGCAGATTATTATCAGCACGTTAAAAGGATCGCTCTGAGGGAGTGAGTGCTGGTCTAGTGCGTAGCTATTGGATTTTGAAGTTCTATAAAGCACTCTTTCTCTCACAGACTTCAAGCAATCAACCACTCCATTGTTGCCATCTATTTTAGAAAAACACAAGACAATGCAAAGGTAGGTCTTATCAGCAAGAGGGTAAGGTTTTTGCAAATCCGAGTTACAAAGCCACTGCATTTTCATCCTTGTGAGCATCACCAGATTTAATGGTCTGACACCCAAGTGGGGGTGGGCCATTATGAAATTCATCATTCTCACATGCCTAGAATACTTCTCTTCATTCATTAAAAGATGCAAAATGAGTTTTAGAAGCAATTGCTTTACTATTAGAACATTAAAAAGGATCACTCTTGAGTGATGGTATAATCATGCATTAGATTTTGAAGTTCTATAAAACACTCTTTCTCTCAAGGACTTCAAGCAACCACTCCATTGCTGCCATCTATTTTAGAAAAACACAAGACAACTACATATGGCATGTTTATTGAAGCCAAAGAGGGTAAGGGTTTTGCAAATCCGAAGTTACAAATCCCTGCCTCTTCATCCCTGTGAGCATCACTAGATTTAATGAGTGCAGCATCCAAGTGGGGACGGGCCATTATAAAATACGGGTTCTTGTGAATCGTTAATCGTGAGGTATGGGTCATAGGTCAATTGAAGAAGTGAATATCTAAAGATCTGCAGAAACTCCATATGCATAAAACACCGTGAGGTCCATGAGACTTGCATTCCGATGTAGTAGTCAGCACTAATAAATAAAGCCTCAAATTAAGCACATTTGTCCTTTCTGTAAAAGCCATGTTACATATTGTAAAATTAAGTTTCATGAAGAAGAAAATAACTTGTTTCCCAGAAGCCATTTGGATATCACCTACTCTTGCTCTGTTGTTTTTGTTGTTGTCCACATGCTTACTGAGCCATAGGAATTGAAACACGGACACTGCAGACCCAAAATCTTTTGCACCTAGTTCCAAAGCCGGACCCCTTGAAACCTAAAGCCCTCGAATCATAGTGTCCTCCTCCCTTGCAAGCGATATGCTATGGAATGTATGCGTCACGAAATTCAATTAAATTGTAATTCTGACTAAAAACACAAAAACGTCTAAACGCCCGTCAAATTTAACCCCTTGATGTGAATGACCAAAGACTCTTCTCATAGGGGCAACGCCATTCGGTGTAACATTGGGAAAAAACCCAAAAAACTTCAATATAAAAACTCTCATAATTGATTAATAAATTAAAAAGAAAAAACCATAAAAACTCATATAAGATTGCAAAACATAAGGACCATCTAAAAAACAACCAAGAGATAATTTTATCGAAAAACAAGCCAGAAATGTTTTTGTCATAATCAATCAAATGATTAATGACATTTCTCATTAATCAATTGTGCTTAACACATTTAAGACAAAAAAAAATTATGGCTGTATTAGGCGCAATTGATGAATGAATTTTCACTAAAAGTTCAAACAAAAAAAAAAATATAGGGAGCACCACATTTAGTAGAATAGCCAAGATCGAGAACGCCACGACAGTTGGGAAAGGCTACGTTCTCTGAAACAATCTCTCGATTACCATCCTTTCTCCATTAATACCTAAATGTTCCCATCATATTTTGCACCGGGTTCCATTTCAAATGACAAAGAATGACAGGAATCCAGACAACCCTGGCAGTTTCCTATCGACCTTTTTTTCGGGCTTCATTCCCTTCAGCTCGCAAAAAAAACCTAAACACGAATGCGACGCGGACACTGAAGATGATGCAACTAATTACAGTGACAAAGACGAAGAACCTGAAGAAAATACAGACTACCATGTTCGTGATAATGGCGGCAGGGACAACGACTCATTTAGCTGCTCCGATAACTCTTTATTTAACGGTGATACGAAAAGTTCAGACCAAAAATTGCGGCATAAAAACGAGATCAATGACAGTCGCGACTCAAACTCCAAGATTGTAATTACCATATTATCAAATAACAATGAGGGAAATCCATGTTTCCAAGAAAACGACGGCCTAAAATACACGAGAACAGTGCAGAGGTGGGAGTAGAAACTGAGAAGGACTTTCTTTCGGATTGCGCAGAGAATGCGGTCGTTATTTGGGTGATACTGTGGAGGAATCCAGCAGCGATACCAAGAAAAGAATAAAATTTTCAGATGCGCAGGAAGGGCCTGTAGCGACTGTAAGGATTGATGTATATGGTTCTGATATACACACACAATTGAGTTAAGTTTTTTAAAATACCATTAAGAATACAAAGACTATTCAAATTTTCTTTACAATATCGTTTAAAAAAAAAAAAAAAGTGAACCACCTTCCTTTAAACCATTTTTTTCAATTCTTTTATAAACAACCTGTCATGTACTTGTTAAAAATAGAAAACATAACCACCGATAAGTGGTAAAGGATTATAAGAAATGAAGAATTGTACAGACAAAAGAATCCGTGGATACCACAAATGGATGAGTAGATGAGATATTGGTCTAAAGGAATGCTCAAATCTTATCAAAGGCAACAAACTATGTGAATGAAAAGCGTAGAATAGCGATGTGAAGGAAGAAAACAAGTAGAGAACGTCGTAATGCGTGTGCGTGTGCGTGGGCGTGTGTGTGTGTGTGTGTGTGTGTGTTGTGTGTGTGTAAGACCATCATTGTTCGAGTTAAGGATTAGTTCTTGCAAGTTTAGATGCGAGATAAGAAAATAGACAATACCTAACAAAGTGAGAAGAGAGGACATGAGTTTTATGCACTATATGGGTAGTCAAAATGGAGGAATATTGAGAAAATTTTAAGAGTTGGTATTAGGGTAAAGCTATTTGAGGAAAGAAAAATAAAGGATTTGGGGAGATGTTAACTCAAATTAACAAGAATGTGAGAAGCATTTTAAAAGATATTGTTAAGCCCACAAATTTTTAAGCAACTTTGAAGTTTTGAGTGATCCCATAGACCTATTAATATTGTGGACGTAATTAACACCATTTCAATAAATTTTAATTTATGAAATGTTTTCTAGTCATTTAAGATTAGTATGTAGTGATTAGGGGTATATTCTATCGTGTTTGAGGTAGCAAATTTTTTTATAAAATTATTATGAAAATATATTTTTAGGTTTGTTAAAAAAATAACACGAACTAAACAAATAATAATAAATTTAAAAGTATAAGACAATGAATAAAAAAACAAACAAATATATTGGTTGACAACTAGTAATTTATTATATTGTATTATTTCAAAGCTACTATAGTTTATCTATAAACATAATTTCTAAAGTACTATAAATGGGGCCATGAAATGCTAAATCCTATAAAGTAGAATTCTTTCATATTTTAGAATACCTAGATTTAATGGATGTTGAACATTATAATGCATAAATGGAAAATAGAATTGAAGAATTCTCTTTAAGAAAAATGAATTAGTGATATAAGAACTACTTATCACATTTCATATTTTTCCAATCAAATGCTAATATAAGCGCATTTTACACCTTAAAATCATAACAACATTTAAGAAGTTTAGGTCTCATTTCTACATTGGTGCTATTCATTTTTTTATCTCTAAAATTTATTCGCTCACACCTTTTGATTTGGCATTGCCTTTACATAATTTTATCATATTCACATTTTTAAAAATGCTCAAATAAAGGTTTTAAACTATAAGGTAAAAACCAATAAAATTAGGGGAATAATCAATAATAAAATCAAAATTTAAAGAAATGCTAGATATATTTCTATAAAAATGTTATAAAAAATAATATTAGGGACACAAAAAAATATACGAGATAGTTTACCATCTTTGTATAGAACATGCGAGACATAAATTTGATAACAAATAATAAATGTTGGCACATTATTAATACCCTTCAAGAGAATAGATGTATAATGGATTTTTATCCCTACTAATATTGGTGCTCAATGTGTATTAAAAAAATGAATAATGAATTGTATAACTTGAAAGAGGGCATAAAGATCTCTCGTAATGGCATGCACATTGTGCGGGTTGCACTCGAACGCTAACATGAAGTTCCTTGAAGTAATTGTAACGTTGAATGCCCTCTATATTTTATTTCTATAGAAGATAAGAAAATCATGTTTTATTTCTTGCTTGACTAGCGGCAGGACCCAGGCCAAAATATAAGTTGTATCCATAGGTAAACAAGTACGATGATCGAGATCACTAGCCTAATCGAATTTATAAATATAACTAAATTAATCTTTATCCCTCCCAAGTAATGTATGCCATCATTGTAAGTGCCTCTAACATAGTGAAGGGTTTGGTTAGATTCTTTCTAATGTAGCTCATGAGGCTCATGCATGAATCTTGACAATAATGCTTACAAAAAAATGAAAGATCGGCTGATATGAGTTAGGTAGATCAAGCTCCCCACTAATTGGGAATAAAGGATACCATTCGATTAAGGGTGGGCGATCAGCTACTAACTTGACTCCATAAATGAAAGGAGTAGGAGATGAATTACAATTAGACATGTTAAACCTAACAAGAAAACCAAGGGCATATTTGGGTTGAGAAATGATGGTCCCCGAGTTAGATTAGGTAATTTGAATCCCAAGGAAGTAATGAACCAAACCGAGTTGATCATGGAGAACTTGTTGGCTAAGGTAATTTCCACGAGAATTAGTGATCGGGAGGAGCTACCCGTAATCAACAAGTCATAGACATACATAACTAATATAAACATGGACTCATCTTGCCCTGAAAACATAAATAGTTGGGTCGAGTGACACATAATAAACCACGATGTGAGAAGAAAAGTTTCTATTTTAGCATACTAAGCTTTGAGGGGCTTGTTTAAGGCCGTAGATAGAATTCTTAAGTTTGTAAACAATGGGGATATATTGGAAATAACCCGAAGGTTTTTTCATATATATTTATTTTGTAGGTCCTATGAAGGAAGGCACTCTTAATGTCCATTTGGTGCAATTCCCATCATTAGCAATAAATTTATGAATAGGGTGAGTTAAATAAAATTCATGGGAGTAAAGGTCTCGAATAGTCAACCCTAGGAACTAGGAGAAACCCTTAGCTATGAGTCCCACTTTATACTTTTCGATGTTCCCATCGGCACCATATTTGGTTCGATATACCCACTTAACATTGAACCATATTTCTTACCTTAGGAAGAATATGATTATTTATAAGAAAGGAATATTCCTCTTACATAATAGAATCCCATTCAGGAATCCCATTAGCCTCCTGAAAATAATGTGGGTCAAAAGTGGAGGAGAAGAAAATATGGGGCTCATGAACTTTGAATGCATTTTCTATAGCCCTTCATGTCATCAGGATACTTGAAAAGATACAAGGTTTGGATTATGGTTCGAAGGCCTTACTTTTCTTCTTAGGTATTCGAGCCATGATAGTGGAACCGAAGACACGAAAGTTATCAACATCAGGTTTGCATCCATACCAAGCCTCAAAGGGTGTCATCCCTTTTACTGCTTTGTGTGGAATGTGGTTCTAAATGTAACAAGCACAGTTCACAACTTCATCCCAATACTACGGAGGAAGGGATTTAGAATGAACCATACAAGTGGCCATCTCCTTAAGAGTTATGTTCTTCCTTTCTATAACTCTATTTTGTGAAGGTTGTAAGCAATTGTACATTACAAAAAATCCCTTATGATGTGTAGAAATCATTGAACCTATTGCTTACATACTCGCCTTCATTGCCAGTTCTAAGAACCTTGATATACCTTTCGACTTGTTTCTCAGCAAGAGCCTTGAAGTCTCGAAAGTGATCGAAAATTTCATATTTCTATTTGAGAAAGTAAACCCATGTATAACATGAAAAGTCATCAATGAAGGTAAGTATATAAAGAGTCCTAGTGAACAAAGGAGATGGAAGGGGACCTAAAATATCACTATCACCAAGATCAGGGATGAGAAGATCTACATGATTTTCTCTTGGAAATTTTTCTTTGGGGTTCTTTTGAAGGACATAACCCTCATAAATACCCTTTAAAAAATTTGACCCAAGCTATGGTTGACCATCTCATGTTGGATTAATTGTTTAAGGTAACAATATTTTAAATGGCCAAAATGTTCATGTCGCCCAACTTACTAACCTCATCTTCATGAGTAAGAAAAGAAGTGGGATAAGAGTCATGAGAAAAGTGGGAAAGTGTGTACAACTAGGTACGGTGATCTACCTTTCCCTCGGCCACTATAGTCTTACTATGTAAATATCTAATGATCATAGAGTTAGGATTGAATTCCACATGCATTCTTTCACCAATATGGGTGATTTGGTAAATTGACAGGAGATTAGTGGAGAGATTGGGAACACTTAGAACATTGTTAAAGGTTCCACCATCTACTTCTATTGATCCACTACTAGCAACTGACACAGATGTGTCATCACCCAAAGTGATTTGGGACATACCACATAGTTCAATGTCAAAAAAATCAACATGTGAAGAACCCATGTGGTGTAAGGCACCATAATCTATAACCTATTACGATGAAAAAAATCTTTCTATGAGGGATTTTCCTTTCTTCTTCTCATATTTGGTTTCCTTTACCTTAGAAGATTCAAGTTTTAGAGAATTTTTCTTAATAGAATTAGGAACACCTATATTATTTTCTCAAGTAAATGAGTTAGGTGGTCAATTTGTTTTCTCATGCATTAATTCTCTTCATGTCTTGAATTATTGCAATATGAACACTTTCACTTCTCCTTATTTGGTTTAGGCTCACAAGTAAAAGTGTTCGAGTTGGGTTTGAATTTGGTGGCATTAGATTTTTCTTAGCTTGGTCATCGGGTGAGTTGGTTGTGTGCTTTGATCAAGCTAGTGAACAAGTTGAGCTAGTTAAAGTTGAGTTAGGTCGAGACAGGTGGCGAATGAACTTCAATATGGGTGAGGACTCAACATGGTGAGCTAAGTTAGAGATGCACCAGAATTGGTAGTTGAATGCGCGTGTTGGATTGATAGAGTAGGTGAGATGGGTCGGTTTCTGTTGCGAGATAGTGGACGGGGAGGCATGGTGAGGTAAACACTAATTGACAAACTGAATTAGCTGTGAGTGAGTGAGTAGCTTAGGTGTACCAAGTGAAAATTTAATGGTTGTTGGGTTAGATAAATTAGCTAAGTGTTAAGAGGGCATGCAAATGGGGCATGTAGGCATGCACAAGCGTCGATTAAGAAGGGTGCACCCAGGGGAAGAAGATAAGTTTGGGACTTAGCTGATTTTGCATGACACGGGCTAAAAATAGGAAAAGCGGATGGAGTGCAAATCACACAAAGATAAGAGTATGAAGACTTCATGGCTAAGTAAGCACTATTTTGGGAACAAAGTGGAAGAGAAAAGGTCATGCATAGTTTGTGCTAATAATAGGATTAAGATAGAGTTTAATTATAGATTAATCTATTATTATCCTTCTTGTAAAAGCATGCAGTTGTTAGCGCATGGCTATTTTGAGCATGTAGTATATTTTGGGATGCATGGGTGGTGAAGGGAAAGTCCCCACCCCTATATATGTTAGTTTATCGTATTTTTTGAGGATCCGAGTTGTATCAAAGTTATGCTACCTAGATGTACCTGCACGTATGACTCCATGAGATTATTATTATGTATTCATATTTTGTTATGTAATCTTTCTAGTTATTAACGAGTATTGTGGATGTATTATGGTAATTGATGTATCTGATCATGGTATTTGCATGGTGGATCTGATCTTAGTATTATGTTGATCTATTATGTATCCTTATTATGTGTGTTTCTAATTTGAGCTTATAGATCTGATGTTATACTGGAATGTATGATATATTAAATGGTTAATATGAACTTGCATGCTAAATTCTTGACAAGACAATACAAAAGAGGACTGTAGTTTCATGTGCTTCGGGTGAGCATTCATATCTATCTGGATGAAGTTAGCATGCCAGGGCATTCAAGTGGAAAAACAAGAATAAATTTTGGTTATATTACCGGGACCTCTTTTCAAACTGTCTACTATGATGTTACATGATGATGGTGTATCGATTGACTCTTGTGGCCATTGAAATTTAGGTAGAAGAAAGACAAGATCAGTTTGGCAAAGATATGGTTCTAGACTTGATTTCAATGTGTGCAAATGGGTGGAAGATAATCTATATCATGAGCTCTATGAGATGTTTTTCAACCTTTTTCCTATAGAATTATACGAGTGGTTGTCAACATATGCATCAAAGAAAATCTGGAGTTACAGAACTAAGGGTTTGGATGTAGGAAGATTACCAAAATTTGTTTGATGCAAATGAACCTTAGACATGTGTTGTATATCATTGGTGGGCAGGGTGTTGTGCGCAATTATACTCTAGAGTACGTTGTTTCTACGTATTCTTTTCTGGAAGTTGCTGAGTTTGAGTTTTGTGTGAGCCTAGAAGATCTTACATACGTGTTATTCCTTTGGTAATTAAGATATTAATGGTGGTGCTGAGTTTTTAATAATTACCTATGGCTAGATAAACCCACCACCACACATAGGGACACGAGCATGTGGTGAAGATGACGGACCTAACAACAAAAGGCGGAGAGAGAGGAAAGACGACTCAAGTATAATGAAGCACAAGAGAGGGAATTGGTGAAGAAGCATGATATTGAGGAGTCTGTGGAGTTGCGGAGGATGATGTCTTATGAAGGATTTTAAGCTCATGTGGAAGACATGGAGCTGGAGCATTAGGATCTCCCCACTTAGGTAAGCACAATAGAGAATCCCCTTCAGACTTCTTATGAGAGTGTGTCAGAGGAGGAAAGATTAAGGATTGCAGTCCGCATCTCGATCCCACACAGCGACCTATCCCTTGTGCTTGGTTCCAGGTTCTAGAAGTAATCATTGATAAGAAGGCGAGTGTAGGTAATCTAGTAGCTACATGTAGATATAATTTTCCTTTAAATATAGAAGTGCATCAAATAACACATACACCTATGACAACACATATGACATCATCTCTATTTGGGGACCAATTGGAGGGATAATTTCTGGTGCATCATCTGGACAGAGTGTGGGTGCACAGAAAATTGGGAATACATCTTGAAGTAGTACAACTTCACAGACTATGGGAGTTTATTTTAGCACTACAGTTGGGACACAAGGAAGTAGATCCATGTCATGTTTCTGCTACAGGAGAAGGATCAGGTATCGGGATCAAGTGGATTAGGCGGTTTTGGAGGTGGAGGAAATACTAGTGGGGTTCTAGTTCTGGATATAGTGGACAAGGTTTGCACCCCCATCAACCACAACAAGTTTACTATGATATGTCTCTTCACTTTCCATAATATAGAGGTATTGAATATGATGTAGACCATGTGCATAAGTGTGATTTGTTATGGCGTGTTAAAGGAATTATAGCCGTAGATAGGAGAGCAAGTCAATTTGCTACTGATTTTCATTGGCGCATGTATAGCTGGTATAGAAAGTATCACCCGTATTAGACTGCGATGGATTATGATTCTTTACACTTCGTGTTTCTATCTGAGTTCCATATTCTAGAATTTGATCAGAAAAAGTATCAACATGCTTAAGGACATTAAGCATGGCTTATCTGAGAGTGTGAGGGAGTATGAAATGTGTTTTAAAACTTTGCTTGTCAATTTTTCTTATGATATACACCCTAGTCAACAATGGTTTGTTGGTGGGTTGTTGAATCCTTTCAAAAGGGCACTATCTCATAATACCTTTTTGGATATGTGCGATGATTTGGAATAAGTTTTGCACACTTGAGGATGTTAGGAGTGTGGATACTGGAGTAAGTCCATTCTTAGAGGTGCAGATTCAGACCATGAAGAAATAGTTGGAGAATCTCTATGCTAATTCATCTCATGAGACGTAAATTATAATATGGTGTATAGATTGTGGGGTGGAAGGACAAACTAAGGATACATGCCCTCATAATCGAGTGTAGGTCATGTTCTTGGGATTATGAGATTTTCATTTGGACTATGATGGCGTGAGTAGATGTCCTCTTTTACGATCTACGCGATTTGAGAGAATGTGTATATGTATTGTAAGATTTGCAAAATTCATATCCATGACATTGTTGATTGCATATTGATTTATCATATTCATGAATCCATTGAGGCGGTGTATGCGAGATTAGTGTAGCAAGTGGATCTAAGGAACAAGAAGGAAAACATAATGAATGGTGCAATAATGAGGATGATATAAATAGAGGCTTTCGTGGAGGATATAGAGGTAGAGGTTGTGGAGGTTGAAGAGGAGGATTTCCTAGATGAATTTATTATACTTTTCGATGTCCTAATCATTATCAGCATGAGTGCCATCAAAATGTTGTTTTTTCATGGTGTGGAAAATAACACAAGTTTAAAGAATGCCCTGATTTATATGAGCACATGAGTAAGTAGCAAAAACAAGACAAGGGCACGAGAATGATTAAGGTATGACGTGCGATTGAGGATAAATGGATGCCTAAGGTAGTACCTACTCCTTAGTTACTTTTTTAGTTACTACACGCACTAAGGTTACACACACACGTGAGCCTCTGAAGTATAAGATGACTATAACAAAGTAATAATTAATTAATGCCAAGTATGCTAATGCTAGACATCAGAAAGAGGTTTACCAAGAGACTATGGACGTTATCAGAGATCTAGAAGGGGAGATTCAAATCTTGGAGGATCAGCGCACATCATGGATTAAGAAAAGAAGGTTGAACTCCTCTAGAAGCATGTATATGACTTAAAGGAGGTATGTCGAATGTTGTGCCAAGAGAAAATCATCCCTTTTTAGGAGAATGGATGAGAGAAAAAGTATCGTGTGTAGGTAATCAACGTGAGAGGTAGATACTTTATGCAAATCTGCCCCCACATAATCATGAATATGATAAGGAGATTACACTAAATGTAGTCATAGATGGATGGCTTATGAGAAACATTCTGCTACATTTAGGTGTGGAAAGTTAATGTACTCACATTGGATGCTTGGAATCAAATGGGAAGACCACCATTGTAACCTTCTTCAAATGTGTTGTACATGGAAAATAGAACTAGGGCTAATCCTATTGGAGTACTAAAGGATGTAACTATTACAATTCAGGGAGCCAAGTTTACTTTGGGAACTTTGAGGTATTAGAGCTTGCTTTGAAGTAGATAGTTTCCCAACATTACTTGGGTGACCCAGTGTTATGCGAATAATGTAGATTTGTGATTTAACAAGGGGTACATTAGCTTTGAGAATAAGGAAGAGCATATTATTATACCTTTGATAGATGCAAAGGCTGCTCCATATGTTGAGCCTTTGAGTGAAGAGGACTTGAACATGATATATGTGCGCATGATTAGAGACCTTGATGTAACTGATTCATCCAAGGAATGAGTGATATAGTGGGATGATGCTCAGTTAGTTAGTGATACCACCAATATTGCTTATGACAATTGGGCACATTGAACATATGAAGTATTTGGGTGAGAAATTAAGAACACGGTTACTCAGTGATTAGGCCACACATGGTTAGGCATTTAATTTATAACTAGTTACCTCGATACAATGGTGAAGGGAACCTTGATGTATTTATGAGTTCCATGGAATCCTAATGGAAGAATGAAGGAGACAGAATAAATATGCTAGTATATACTCTACATGGGACAACATCGCTGGTGGGAAACAATCATAGACAACCTATTAGAATGGAGAGAAGTGCGAATCACCTTTTCTAATAAGTTCCTAAGAAGTAATGTACCTTCTCAGATATGAAAATTTTATGGGAAATCCCCTACCTTACATCACGTCTAGGATTGCGAGAGACTTTGGATGGAGGGGCAGGAGGTCTTTTCACCATCACTCTGGGTGCATAAGTTCTACTCCACTTTAAGTGGCTGCATGCGTGCATGGTATGTCTATGCAAAGTTGAAAAGAGAAACAACTAATTAGCAATATATGATCTCGGGTACGATTCATACTTTTGATTATTTTTCTACTAAGCCTTCGGTCATTGAATCATTGTAGATTATGAAGTGCCTTACTTTGGGAGATAGTACAAAGGTTGAGAAATTTTTATAGATATGTTTAGAGAGATGGATTTAGAGGTGTGCCTTGACCTTGAAGAGACAAAAGAAGAAGAGATGGTCTGCGCTTGTGAATAAAAATAAAAGGGTAAACTGGTATGCATGATAAATGATGATGATGAGGATAATAACTTGGATGTTAACCACATTGAAGGTACGTGTGAGGTGATGGACACAATAGATGAAAAGGTGTGTGCATATCATGAGCCTATGAAAATGAAGAAGGTTAATATTGGAACAAATGCAAAGCCTAAAGAGGCCATTATTGGTGACTACGATTAGAGCGGGTAGTCACTAAGATCATTAAACTCCTACATGACTTTCAAAACTTATTTCCATGAGGCTATCATGAATTAAAGGAGTATACCCTTCTTTAGGTGAGATGAGAATCAAGCTTAAATATGGAGTGCACATGGTTAGGAAGAGGCCATACGGATAAATCCTAATATGCACGTCAAGGTGAAGGAAGAAATTGATAAAATTCTCAAGTCTAGTATAATTGAGCCCATTGAGGAATTTGAATGGGTTAGCCCTATGGTATCAAGCATTAAAAAGATGGGAGGATAAGGGTTTGTTTAGACTACGAGATTTAAATGCTTAATGTTTCATTGATCCTTTTCCCACCCCATTCACAAAGGATATCCTTAAGGGAGTTACAAGGCACGAGATATACTCCTTTACATATGGGTTTTTAGGTTATCATCAAGTGTGCACAACGAAGGAGATCAAGAAAATACTACTTTCACCACTAATTGGGGAAGTTTTGTATACAGTGATGCCCTTTGGAATGAAGAATGTGTCGGTATGTTCTTGTGCATTGTGGTATAAGCATTTCAGGACTTCATTCATAAGTTTTTACAGGTATATCTAGATGATTAGATAGTATATGGTTTGGTCAAGGATAATTATGAAAATTTGAGGCTTATGTTTGAGAGGTGCAGATAGTTGAGAATATCTCTTAATATTAAAAATTGCATCTTTGCAACACCTTTTGGCACTTTACTTGGGCATATTATTTATAAAGAGGGATTTTTGGTAGATCTAGCCAAGATAGTTGTAATCTTGGGTTTGGAAGAACCTAATAATCAAAGTGAAGTGTGTGGATTCTGGGACATACAGGGTATTATAGGAAATTCATTAAAGGCTATGCAAATATTTTTGTGCCCTTAGAGGAATTGTTGAAAGCTAAAGGAAAATTCTATTGGGATGATGCGCAATAGAGGTAGATGTTTGAAACATTGAAGGAAAGGCTTACTACTGCACCTATTTTGTGCTTTCCTTCTTGGGATAAGCCCTTTCATGTTCACATTGATGCTTTTGGAATGGTGATTGGTGCAGTTTTGGTGAAATTAGGAGAAGGAATTGTAGACCACCCCATTTGTTTTGCAAAGCAAGTTGACACACATGGGAAAAATTTATAAAACTATTAAGCATGAGGTTTTATCCATGATCTACGCACTACAAAAATTTAGAAAATACTTATTGGAAATACCATTTATCTTCTTCACATATCATATGGCACTTAAGTATTTGGTCAACAAGCTTTTTTTACAAGGGTGCATTTATAGGTGGATATTACTATTTCAGGAGTTTGAATTTACATTTGTTGTAAAACAAGATAAAAACAACTTAGGACCTAACCATTTGCTAAGAATCAATTTTGTTGAGAACACACAGAGAATTAAAGACACAATTCTGATGCATAGCTTTCATGTTAAAACGTGCACCCACAAATTTAGAGGATATTGCAGTATTCTTGTGCCTTTGGACAAGCACTGAGGAATGAAGACATTAGAAAAGAAGCAACTTGCAATACACACAACACCTTACAAATTTATAGGTGGAGATTTGTATAAGTTAGGCCATGATGAATTTTGCATTGGTGTGTTCTGGAGCATGAGCATGAGGCTATTATGGAATAAGCTCATGGTGGAATTGCAGGAGGTCACTATGTTAGGCATTCTATCACGCACAATATTCTGATGGTTGGCCTTTGGTGGGAAATTTTTACAAGGATACTAAAGATTATGTCAAGTCATGTGACCATTGCAACACCTTGGGAATCCTGGAACTAGATATGAGATGCCTTTAAGGCCTATAAATGCTAAAACTTTTTGTGAAATGAGATATTGAATTTGTAGGTATTACTTCCCCACCCATGCATAGGACTGACATGCACTATATTATAACTTGTATAGACTATCTGAAAAGGTGGGCGAAGCAACACCTATAAAAGGATTGCATAACAACTACAACAATAAGATTTTTATGGGAAAACATTATCAGTAGGTATGGATGTCCATTGAGTTTAACAAGTGATAGGGGAACTCATTTCTTAAATGAGACCATCATAATTCTTTTGGATGAGTTTATGGTGGCATACCATAAGACAACTTCCTATCACCCATAAGTTAATGAATACTACTGCTGAAGCTTTCAAAAATATTTTAGGACAAACACATACAATAATATGTGGTGTTGGAAGGAAAGAATGGGATGATAAAGTCTCTACTATACTTTGGGCATATAAGACAACTTATAAAAGATTAAATAAGGATACACCTTTTCAGTTGGTGTTTGGCACGAGAGGTTGTTCTATTTGTTGAATTGATGTCGCCATCCCTATGTATTGCATGCACAAGAGGACTAGATGATGAACAAGTTGTTGAAGAGTGTATAAATAAAATGATTTAGTTGGATGAGAGGCGTGTTATTTCCTAATGGAGCTAGAAGATAGAAAAGGTGAGACAGAAGGCATGACATGATAGGCACATCAGGAACAAAAAAATTTAGGTGGGAAAGATGGTTCTTCTATATGATTCAAATTTTATGCACCACCCAAGGAAATTGAAAGTACATTGGTTGGAACCTTTTGTAGTAAGAAACATATTGGACTAAGACGCTTTCCAATTGTAGGTGTTGGATGAAACTTTATTTCTTGGTTACTTGAATGGGAGTAAGTTGAAGCCCTATTATAAATAAGGCTTCTTGGTGTTTGTAATAAGGCAATATTTCCACTTAGATTATATTTCCCTTTTATGTGTTTCCTTTCATCATTGTTATTCTTTGTCAATTTAGTTCAGTGTTTTGTTGTAATAATTTTGCACTTGCGCACTAGAAGCAGACACAAGTAAAATGGATTGGAACATGAAGTCCTCTGAAATATTGGTGTGCATAGAATAAATATGGTACATGTGCTTGAGTTAAAGGTGTTTTTAAAGGAAATTTTCTAAGATTGAAGACCGTGTAAAGAAGGATGGTCACACAATGTAACACGAGGTAGGCATCAACATGGGAAACTAATTCGTATGAGGCATAGAGGTTGATGTAATTCATTGTATGGAGGCAAGTGTAAGGATTTTTATGGCTAAAGCAATAGGCGTGCGAAATCCTATGGTGGGTATGGGAAAAATAGCAAAAGTGTAGAAAAGAAAGAAAGCGTAATTAAAGATGAGTATGGTGGAAGGTGAGGAGAAATTCATGTAGAAAAATTTGCAAAATCTATAACAAGAGGTGCTTGCGATTTCAGTTTTACCTTGCATGTTGAATTTTTCGATCTATGAAGTTTGATTTAAGAAGCGAAGTGCGAAAGCCATCATATAAAGTAGTGAAGTTGTTGAGATTTGGACATGGCCGTATTAGAGCTTCATTGGAATGGTGTTTGAGCTAGTAAAAGGTGTGCAAAAGGAAGGTTTGTGGAGATAGGGTTCGATAAGAAAAAAATTGTAACTAGGGCACATGGATTTGATGTTACAGAGGTCGAACACTTGCAAGAGGACATGTAAAAATTGCAATGTCACCCAAGAGAGCACACGAAGTAGCTACTTAGGGAAAGGAAGAAGGATCAACCAGAGGTGGAGGTTGAGGACACACCTAAAAGTAGATTTTCGGAGATGTAATACCCTAAAGGTGTGATCATGGGGCGGGATTGGGAGTCACACATAAGAAGAAGAAAGGTGAGTGATTATAATCACCGCACCAGAAAAACAAGGATGAAATGGACAAAGAGCTGGTGAAGAAGATGGATTTATGAATAGAGGATGATAAGCCCATCTATGATGATGTTGGGTAGAAGATTTTGGAGAAAGTTAGATTTTTGCAAGTATATGAGTTGCCATACTTTAAAAGCTAGAAAAAATCTACTAGTGGTTAATTTCTAGAGTCCATGAGGACTTCTTCTACTTTGCAGGAAGGTGGGTGTGCGTCACCGTTCCTTGTTCGAGAAATTAACGGGATTGAGGAGTTCAAGCACTAAAATTGCTAGTGACCTTAATGATGATGAGGGTGTGGAAGAAACTTCTATTGAGTTGGCATATGCAAAAGGAGGGCATGTTATGGACATTGAAAAGTTGGAAGATCATCCTATGATCAAGATTACTTTGCACACCTCCTCACCAAGTTCAATAACCAAGAGCATTGGGGTCAAGTAAATAAGAAGTGGCTCCATATCGCCAAGAAAATGTTTGAAGGATTTGTATACAATTTGTCTGTTTTCATTTTAGAAACCATAGTTGAAGAATATCACCAAGAGGATATAAGATACGTTTTGGCACTATTATATTATCTATTATGTTTATAGATATTGGGGTCTCGAATGGCCCTAAGGATAAAATATGGCAGTTCCTAGAAGAAAATAAGTCACTTGTAGAGATATTTGCAAAGTATACTTGTGAGGAACTATGAGTGGTCCATATAAACAAAGATTGGAGCTTTGGTACAAGCGCATGCATAAGGATTTTAAGCATGAATGGAGAATACCAAAGGACCTACCTGCCGTGTTGGAGAAGTAGGCACAATTTATAGTTTTTCAGCATTATTGCATTGGAAAATTTGGTATGAAGGATGCAAAGTGGAGCCCTTGGTGAAAGATCCTCTATGCTTTCACCACGCGGTACTTGCAAGCTCTTCTGTGAACAAATTTTTGAATGTGCACAAACTAAGATTTGATGCAGACAAGGTTGATTGTGAATATCACTCTCTGGAAGACATATGTGTATCTGGTAAGTTTGCTTACATTGAAAAATTGATATCATATGAAATTAATATCATCTCCATGAGTTTGGTAGTTGGAAAGTTAGGTGCGAATAAGGTATACATTTACCTTAAGCCTAAGTTAGTTGATGGAAAGTATATTGAGAATGAGTTCAAGCTTCCAGAGTTGCCCAAGGGAAAACATACGGTTGGGATTATACATGATGATGAGCCCACTCCTCCTCACATAGATGAGGAAGAACTATAGGAAGAGGAGGAGGAGAAGGAAGAAAACGGTGGGTTAGATCATGGCATGTGGAGATAACCAATTATAGGAACAAAGAGGTCACACGAGAGGACCCCTCCCAAAGAAGATTAAGTAAGAGATGAGGCGTGTTGAGGAGAAAGAGAAGAATATAGGTGAGCCATCAGGTGAGCCTTCTAGGAACATGAGGGCACGATAGGTGAAGTACCACTTTAGGGTGCGAGGCGCATATTCCCAAGGGGTGATAGTCTAGGAGGAATAAAGGAGATGAATATATATAAGACACACTGAGTTGGGGTATTTAAATGAACCTTCAAAAATCATTCGTACCATATTTCGGTGCACATTTGAGCTTGAAAAGTTTTATGGATGGGAGTCAATTGATCTGTAGGCGGAAAATATGCATCTGAGGAGGTAATTATCTTTGATCATGCATACCCATATAGATGAGCTTGAATTTTATGTGAAGGAGGAAGCATGCATCTGAAGGAAGATGAAGAAGGGAGCCTACTGGTGAAGTTTATGACTATGAAGCCTATAGAATTTAATGATGAAAAGAAAAGTAATTACTTGAATAAGATGGTGGCGAAGTGGTGCGTATAAACACGAACAAGGAATCCACACTCGGATCATTACTCAAAGATAACAAGAATATGAAGGAAAATATTGTGTAATTGACCAGAGGCACATATAAAGGATAAATAACAAAATAAAAGCTTGTAATTTGCTTTGAGAGACATTGGGGTGAGATATTGGAAGCACATCCAGAGTTCGATGAGTTGATGAATAAAAAGTACAACTCATCCTTACAATTTTTACAAGATTGTGTTCATCTGTTGCTTGAGAATAATCTGGCCATGTTAGGGGAGACACAGGAAACTACGAGGCCAAGAAGAAAAGAACTAAGAATTTTACCACGCACAAAATCATAGAGTATGATGCCATACTCTAGAAATTGAAAAGGAAAATTGTAGAAAACATGATGAGTGCTGAAAATATGTGAGGACCCTAACAAATCCTTAAAACAAGGACACTATAGGAAGAGAATGACATCCTTGTAGCTAAGAAAGACAAGAACCTAGGTGGGAGGAAATGTTAGCTACGGTAGTAAGAAAGAGAGATGCACTCAAGGTAGCTAGGGACCCCCATGAACAAAGAATAAAGGAGTGGGGATGCTTAGTTGTAAGAAGGATGGACTTCATGGAAGGCATGATTTTAGGGTTGGTTGGAGTGATAAGGGAACTAAAACACAAGGGAAGACATGACCTTGGAGGAGATGGAGAAAGTGTTGGGTGATGTTCTGATAAATCCAAGAAAGGGCTAGGTGAATGGAATGAGTAGAAGTTGATATCAGAAGGAATACCACTGAACTTACAGAGTAAGGGTGTTGTTTATTCTTCTATTCCTTTTATTCTTATTCTTTCATTATTTTATATTCATTATTTATTCTTCTGATGCTTTGGAGAGATAAGTTGAGAACCCTATTGCCGAGGCCAGAAATATCATTAGTGTGGGGTAATGTTGGGCTGGAGAAATTTCCTAAGTGTTAAGAGGGTGCAAAAATGGGGTGCGTAGGCACACACAAGTGTCAGTTAAGAAGGGCGCACCCAAGAAGAAGATAAGTTTGGGAGTTATCTGATTTTGTATAACACGGAGCTAAAAATAGGAAAATCATATGGAGTTCAGATCATGGAAAGATAAGAGTATGAAAACTTTGCAACTAAGTAGGTCTTTATTAGGGAAAAAGTGGAAGAGCAAAGGTCATGCATAGTTTGCACTAATAATAGGATTAAGATAGATTTTAATTATAGATTAATATATTATTATCCTTCTTGTAAAAGCATGTAGTTGTTAGCGCATGGATATTTTGAGCATGCAATATATTTTGAGATGTATGGGCGGTGAAGGGAAAGTCCCCACCCCTATATATGTTAGTTGATCTGCATTGTTTTGAGGATCTGAGTTATATCAAAGTTATGTTTCCTGGATGTACCTATGCACATGACTCCATGACATTATTATTATGTATTCAACTTTTGTTATGTAATATTTCTAGTTATTAATGGAGTATGTGGATAATTTATGATAGTTGATGTATCGATCATGTTATTTACATGGTAGATCTGACCTTAGTATTAGGTTGATATGTTATGTTTCCTCATTATGTGTGTTTCCAATTTGAGCTTATGGATATGATGTTATACTAGAATGTATTATCTATTAAATGGTTAATATGAGCATGCATGCTAAATTCTTAGCAAGACGGTACAAAATAGGGACTGTAGCATCGTGTGCTTCAGGTGAGAGTTCATATCTATCTCTGGATGAAGTGTCGGTGTGCTAGGAATTTGAGTGGAAAAAAAGACTACAATGGTTGTGAGATCGGTGAGACACATGGTTGAGTCCGGGCTAAGGTGTTGAGATGTAGGGACAATCCGACTCGGATCGATGAATTGGGTTACAAACTAAACAAGCATAGTTTTAGGGTCACAAAAAGTAAGTTGCGTGATATTGGAATATTTTGAAGGAAACAAATAGAAAGGTGCTAGGGTGACTCCTTGTCGAGTTAGTGGATGATGACATAGAGTAGGGGCGAGCCGGAGGAAAAATTTAAGATTCGGGGTAAGCAAGCATAATGAAGCTTGCAAATATTTGACACCAAGCTAGGGCTGATGTACATTGAGTCACAATGTAGAGAGCAGCGAGTGTATGAACCAAAAATAATCTCGGAGGGTGAACAAGGAACAAGGAAATCCAATGAGGAGATGACAAGGTGCTCAGCAAGGATATGTGGGTGTAGGAGGAGCTGAGTCCGAAGTAGGTGAGAAGGGAAAATAAATATATGATTTGAGTTATAATAGAGCTTAGTGAGCTCAAAGAAGAATGAGGTGGCACAACCATCTCGGTACCTAAATCAACGATGTGGGGCTGAGTTATTTCAAACACAAAATCTCCCCTAGGGTTCATTTTAAGATACCTATGGGAAATCAAAGGTGGAATATCCTTGGCGAATATCCCTAGAACCACTTTCACCAAACAAGTGAATTTTCTAGGGTTTGTGTGCAAATTTTTTCCCAAAATAAGATTTCATTTTCAAGTTGAGCAAAAAAATGTTTTTGTTGTGTGACAACAAGTTTGTTGTCATGCAACAATAAGGTTGATGTTGCACGCGAAAACAACCTTATTCTTGCATGAAAAAAAAACTTGTTGTCACACAACAACAACCTTGCTCACGCACGGCAATGAGGTTGTTGTCATGCGAAAACAAACTTATTTTCACATGAAAAAAACTTATTGTTGTGCAAACTGCAAATCTCTTCGTGCATCTGCACCTCTTGTCATGCATCAACAACACCGGATTGTCACGTGTTAACAACCTCTTGTCGTGCATCAACAACTTCTTGTTACGCATCAAAACCTTACGTAAATGCGTCAAAACTTCCTTCATTGAATCAACAACTTCTGTCATGCATCAACAACCATTTTGAATAACCTTCCCTTCAAGTTCACAATACTTAATATGTCATTACCTCGAAAGCTAGTAGCAAGTTACTAGTATACTACTTGTGAATTAGCTAGGTTTATATAGAAGTAGTTTTCAATGGTAGGAGAAGTCGACCCCTAAAAAAATTTATAATGGAAATTTCAGGCAAAATAGGACACCGACACTGTTCCAAAAAATTGTGATTTAAAATTTTCTTGACATGGAATTTTCGCCAAATTACGAATATTCGCCACTAAAAAAATCCATGCTCTCCCCACTTCAAACTTGTTTATCTTGAAACCTGTAATCTTCAAATCTACATGTTGTAATCCATACCTAAAAATGCACCCAAAAACACATCAAGACACAAAACACCAAGCATATCACCTTCGATACACCACAATGACCAAAAAAAGCAAATCTAGCATGTTTTTCAATATAGTTCAAAATTGCCTTTGTGAGAGAAAAATAAACACAAAACCAAGAGTAATCAACAACTAGAAATGTGAGTGACACAATAACCAAAATGATGTTTTGATACCATGAAATATGGCATGGAGATCTCCCATAATGGTGTAAAAATCGACAAAGTTACACTCAAACGATAATGTGAAATTTCTCCAAGTAATTAGCAAGCAAAAATGAACTCAAGGAACTTGTGAATGCAAAAAGAAAATGGTCTACTCATACTCATAGATAAAAAGAGAGATTACATATTTGGAGTGTTGTGTAACTCTCATGCCTATACTAATCATACCTCCACAAGGGAGAAATGAGTTATAATTCAGAAATAAAATGTAACTCATGTATGACACTTATGACAACTATGGCATACATGACAAGTATGATAGATTCTATGACAAAATCTGTCATATGTCATATAACTCCTAAAATACCTATGACTCACCTAAGTGAGATGACTCACCATGTGTGAGGTGTAATTAACCAAATAAACTAATAAATGGCTAAAATAAACCCTCACACCAACATAATTATCAAAATAATGTGAAAAAACTCCAAAAAATAAAACCATGAATGAAAGATATAAAAGATGCAACATTTAAAATAAATAATTGAATTTGTGATTGTGAATGCAAGTTTAAAAATTATGCAACATTTCGGTCTCAACAAAATTACAAAAATAATGCATGAAAAAATCAATAATACCCTTTGGACAACGATTCCCAATAATATCATAAAATAAAATGAGAAGCAAAATAGATACTAATCCTGGAAACTTTGTGTCCTTCAGCATCATGAAAAAAATCAAACAAAATCGTAAATGCCACTTCTATGATCATTAGCTGAGCAAGTAATTTTCTAATGTAGATGCATTTGATCTTATACTTTTAATACTATAGTAATATGGAGCCATGAAAATAAAAAATTGAATGACTGATTAATGAATTGTATAGCCATCAAAGTAATGTGAAAAACCTCTAAAAAAATAATAAATGGTAAATATTAAATATGTAACATGAAAAAACAATAATTGAAGCTACAATAATATTATAAACGAGTGTTGTGTTTAGAAACATCCATTTTTATGTAGACAAGGGAAAATCCCAAAAATGTAAAAGAGACCAAAAACTCAAAATACTATAAAAATTACACCTAAGCATGTTTGTTGTATTTGCTTGAGAGTTGGGTTTCAAATATAGCATAGTAAAACTCACACAAATAGGGAAGGAAATTTTGTTTTTACTTTTAGGGATATAGGTATGCATCACAACTAAATTTTTTTGTTACCGCTTCAAATCAATTAAAATTCATGTTTTACAAATATTTATATCAAGTATATTTCTTAATATAAGATAACACATCTATATAAAATCATTAACAACAATTCATTGAAAAGAGAGGTTGCATTAATCTATTTAGCCCAATTATGAATTGTTGCTTTACGATGAAACAAATATTTTAAAAATTTGGTTGCTTGATCTATAACATAACGCATATCATACTAGGACATATATAAAAAAATGAGGTTTCACTATTTTGTAGACATGGTGATTGAAAGGTATTTGTAAAAGTTCATTTTTTTAAGAACTTGTGAAAAATGGTATCAATATTTGATTAAATGTATTATACCTCTAGCCAAGGTGCTTGTTTTACTTTTTGGGTCTTGTTGAGTTGTTTATGTTCTATGTTGCTACATAAACACAAAATCTTAGTGGAGATATTTTCTTAGAAAACTTCATGTGAAATGCGTGTGAAAAAAGAAGTTATTATATGAATGGAGATGGTTTATTTGGTTTACATAGTTTTATATTTACATTATTTTGTATAGATTACTACTGGTTTATGCTAATCACAACCAACATTTTATCATAATATGATTTTTTTGTTCTATGGTCCATGCCCATTAGAGTACCATGTTACCCATTTTAGCCAAATACTTTAATTGTTGAGAAAAGGTATTTCTAACATATAGTATCTTCTAGGTTTTCAAGAGCTTGTAGAAAAGGATTGCATATTCACTTGTTACAACACATCTATATACATATGCAACACCATATTTTAGCAACATAAATTATAATATATCTATAGTCCAACCCAACTTTGAACCCAAGCCACTAATAAAAAATAGGTTTGTGAACATTATCTATTGATTTAATCAAGACCATGCCATTAGATATGTACTGTATATAAAAAATCTACATATATTTTCAAATAACCCCGTAGATTCCACACCCATTAAGCTTAAACACACACACACACACACACACACACACACACACACACACACACACACACAACACACACACACACACACACACACACACACACACACACACACACACACACACACACACATAACTATTACATCCTTTTGTTTAAACAAGGAACAATAATTTCTAATTAGAATGGAAAATAGCAAAAACATTATTCATATTATGATAGAAATTCAGTTGTAATAAAATTTAATCAACAAAATTTTAGTCATGAATGGACAATAGCAAAAACATTATTCATATTATGATAGAAAATAAGTTGTAATAAAATTTAATCAACAAAATGTTAGTCATGAAAAAATCAAGCTAAAGAAAAAAAAGCATAACCTCAAAATAATATATATATGATAGTTATTATAGTCAATAAATAACGCACTTACTACGTACATCTAGCCTCTAAATACTTAATTTATATGCATGATTCCTAAGCAATAGAACTAGTCATTAACAATGCTTATTTTTCTTTGAAAATGTTTTTATCTTTCTTATCTTTATTGCTTGTTGTTTTACGGACTTACACATTATAGTTTTACATACTAGCTAACATCTTTCTCAACTTTGATTTCATTATTTTACCTTTTGAGCGTCTTGTCATGAAGCGGCCATTAGGGATAGAAGTTCCCAGGCATTGTTGTCCCCTCTAGGTGCTTTTTTCCACTTTTATTTTTATTTTTGGATGTTACTTCTTTCTTGTCTTTATTTATCACCCTAGGTCAGCCTTTCACTTGTTAATATATATATATATATATATATATATATATATATATATATATATATATATATATATATATATAAGTTAAGTCCATTAGGGGCAAGCATTCAAGAGGCATATACATCTACAAGGAGCTAATATTTTATATCTATTACATCAAGGACTACATTTTGGGACTACATATTTCACTACATTGGAGGGTTTATTCCAAATTCCATACCACACATTTTGTATTGGGACAAAGTATTTGTAGCCCGTTATTTTTTTTCTACTGGCACTAGGGAAACCTAGCTCAAGGGACACTATTCCAATCACACACACACACATCGAACTACATGGAGTCTAAAATGTAGTGCAATGCTCGATGACAATCACATTTGGGGGATTTATGAGGTCGATTGAATCAAGCATATGAATTATTTATTCATCTTATGTGCACATGAGTTTTGTGTAGGTAGCTAGGTTTTATTTTGCAAGTACAAGTGTGACATAATAGAAGTTTAGTGAACCTAACATGACATATAATGAAGTAAAGGAAACAAGAAATGACATATAAATAACCAATACTGAAGTTATTCTATAGAAACCAACACCCAAAATAGACGTTATCTCACGAGGAAGCTATGTCCTCTCCCGGCACTTTTTCTTGAGATCGTCACAACACGATTTTGAAATAGAGCTCGAACAGGTCAAACTATTCCTTTCCATCCTATTGATCATTCTAGAATCAATTCAAAAATATGGAGGCAAGATGAGTCATTCTACAAACCCTATCTATTACTCTTGTTTGTATTTCTATAGCTAGATCTTGCTTAAATATTGTTATATTTACCTAATTAACGTTGCCCTTTCATAGATTTTAATTTTATTAAATCATTTGGTGAACCTAACCCTTACATTCCCATTAACACATCTTTCATAGCTTTTCATACCTTTTGATCCAATGTTTTCCCATTCTATATCAAGGTTCAACTTTGTTAGCACCTTGTTAAGCATGTCCTAATTGATCTTGGATCTGTTTTTAACATATGCACTCTATCCTTACTCCATCAAATCAGATTTTCTTCTACTCATCTCAATCCATCTAGTCTTTGTATATGTGACTTTGATGATACATCTAAGCAAATATTAGGCACCATCTCTCTTCTCTTACTTTGGAATCTTGCACTCTTAATGTTCTATCACATTATTCCTCATGATTTCCTTTATACTATCCTTCTAGGCCATCCTTGAGTTATTGTTATCCAATTTTGCACCCCTTAAAAATTGGCTAACTTCATAAATTTGGACTTGGGAAATTTCATGGGACCTTGATGAAGAAACTAGAGAAAGCAAGTATTTTTCACACACGATTGTCTTGGGGCACTTGAATTCATTTTTAACTTTTCTCTCTAGGTTTAAGAAACCCAAAAAAATTAGAAAATTTGAGGAAAAATAGATTTCGGGTCAATCTTAGTGTATTGCGGGCTTTGGGTGTTTAGGTGGAACTAGTTCTCCCGGGCTCAAGTTCTTGCATTTGGTTCGGATCCACGAGGACAAAGGGAATGGAGAAATGTGAAAATTTGAATCGAAGGAGGAACTCTTGAACAAGTTCCTTACGGGGTTGAGTTCCCCATAGTGGCTTTCGGTTTGCAACGAAGGATTTCAACTATAGTGTGGGGAAAATGGGGTGGGAATGAACCAAGTTTGGGGAGAACTATTTCCTCCCGAGATGATGTTCTCTATGGAGGTCGGTGAGATGTATTGAAGTGAGGTAGAGTATGTATTACGGTCCGAGGAGTGTCTTTGGAAACCTAGGCGTCGAGAGGCAATGGGTTCTTGGGAACTTAGGTTCCCCAAACTTTGGTTCAACCCATGGGTTAAAGGGTTTTTTTCAATGCGCGTAGTGGGGAGGAAAACCAAACAAGATGAAACAGATTCCTTGCAGGGCACAAGTTCCCCATAAAGGCATTTCAGGTGATGAAAAAAGTGGCGAGGAGTGAAATGGAAGCGAAGCATGTTATGGGAAGAGCGGTATAGATGAAACCCAATGCGGGAGAACCAAATGCGGGTAGAATGGTTCCATAGTTCCACTCGTGACCCAAAACCACAATCCACACATAAATCCCAAACAATGCAGAAAATTAAGAGAAAAAT
This sequence comes from Taxus wallichiana var. yunnanensis, assembly GCA_018340775.1. Lineage (NCBI taxonomy): Eukaryota > Viridiplantae > Streptophyta > Pinopsida > Cupressales > Taxaceae > Taxus > Taxus wallichiana. Next base: position 861,101,581 of record CM031240.1, on the reverse strand, counting down.
GGAACCACAGGAACACTTCCACGCTGCCATAAGTTCTCGAACCACCATTTCATCCTCATAACAAAGGGAAAAACATTTAATTTCCGACTATAGCATTGTCTGGAAACCATGTTCCTCTTGGACTCCCTAGACCCGCATGGCCATAAATTTCTTCCTCATCCAAATTTAACAAAATTTGACTTTTTGGAAATATATTTTCATGCTCTTCACTCTAGCAATTGAGAATCTTGTGTTAGGTGAGAGTAGGTAGGAGAAAAAGAAGAAAATGTTCTAGCATTAAAAACACGGTTTGAGGTTGTTCAACCACCATTTTTAATGGTTTATGGTGCTCTTTTCTTATTCCACAAGCAAAGGATCATAGGGAATTGGTGTTATAAGGGTTCCCGTACATCGTTTTAGAGAATTAATGCATGTTGTTGGTGGGTGGGAGCAGAATTTAGATTTTCCCTCTTCTCTCTCTCTCTCTCATTTTTCTAAAATGTAAAGTGATGCTCATTTGTAAGGTTGGACATTCTTGGAATACAAGGGCATCACACTAGTGTTACATGAGTGTTTTCCTTTGAGTTGTAAGTCATATATTTGGACATCTTGTAAGGTGATCATGTCCTTTTATCTTTCAATGTAATGGATTGTTCATATTTGAAGCAATAAAATACTTGTTTTGTGGCTATTGATCTTTCCTAGCTTTTGTTCTATTACATTTTCTTACCTTTTATTACATCTGCAGGTATATTGTTCATATTAGGTTCTCCTTATAGGGTTTAAATCTGTTGTGCTCTATGGAAATGGTGGCTTGAATGATCTTTTTAAACTGTGGTACTCATGCCAGCCATCTCCTTCCTCATCTTCCTTTCATTTTCCCTCATTTGAGAGTTTCTTTCCACCCCTTTTCTTGGTGTTATCACCTCTATTAGTGTAGGATTTACATTTTCATGCATCTTTCTCTTCCCTTGGTCCCTTGGAATCATAGAATAGGATTAGATAGCTACATTTCCTTCCTTAGGAGTAGTTTAGCATTAGGATTAGGTAGAGGAACCAACCTTCTCTAGAGGTTTGTCTCAAGTAGCAAGTCCCACAACTTGAGAGACAATCCCATGTTACCCAAAAACATTGATTTCTCATCCATACATTCATGAAAAATAAGAGGGTGTTGTTTTTTGGTTATAATAGTTACATGTTATGCATACGATTATTTCTACCCATGTCATTGCTCTGACTTCTTCCATGGATACTACTTTAGTAGTTTCCTCACCTCATGTTACTACTCCTTGTGATATTCCCCTCATATATAATGTTGATTAAATTACCTATGTTGCACGTCCTTCTCCTTCTAGGATGCACCCTAGTGCTACTGATTTACAAGATCATTTTCTATTGGCACCCATTATACTCCTCCCATTATGTCTCAATCTCAATGCACTTCTATTGATCATATGCTTAGTGCTTCCAATGTTACATCTCTCTCTACACCTTCCTCATCACAAGTTAGAGCATTGTATGTTGATTTGACAATGATTCCTAATGCTTTCAATTTCCAAGATTATATGCATGATTCATTTCTATGGATGGAACTTATCTTTTTACATCCATAGGTAAAATCAATTCCCCTCTTTCCACATTTCTGTCTATGGTCAAAGGGTCTAGTTCATACTACTTTATTGATTATGTTCTTCCAAAATTACACCTATTGTTTTTGACCCAGTTTTATGTCTCTCACTCCATTGCTTGACATTGATATTGATGAGCCTCCTCACATTACATATGTTACACATCTTTGACTCACATATTTATTCTTAGGTTTACACTTACTTTTTCCACTATTTCCAACATGCTCAATGTTACACCTATTCTATTTTCTCCTAATGGGTACATTCTTATTGTTTATACACTTATTAATTTCATCCAGTTGGGATCTTGGAATCTATAGGGTTTTCCCCTCACCATGCCGATTTTATTATCTCGGTAGATATTGTGTTTACCAATGTTCTACCTATTCTAGTTTCTCCACATGCATAACACAATCCTACTCCACATGCTATGATACATGCACTTTCACATGACACTAGGTCCTTGCCTCATGTTCACATATGTTCATATTCTTTAACAAATCATGGGCCCTTGCTTACTACTCTCATTACATAGATAATTTTGGCATTCAAACTTGGGGAATCCTAACTCCCTCACACCACCTGATTACATACTTTTGTTTTGGTTCATACTTGACTGTTGAGGGCATCCTTACCTACATGAACCTCACTTTGCACACATACACTAGGGGTGTCCTTATTCCTCCCTTCTAGTTATTCTCTTTCACATACTTTAAATTAAAAATAAAAAAACATGTTTGCTTAGATATTGATTAGATGTACTCTTTCTTGCTTATACTATTATATGTTGAAACTTATCTTATCATCTTACTACGATTCGAGTACGCTTTATCATTTTCATACACCCATGCGCATTTACATGGTATTTTGAGGTGAATGTAAATCACTTAAATTTTGTTACATGATATATGATGTTTGGCCCTATCCATTACTAGTCATATTGAGGATCCCTGGGGCATCTACCTTTTCTCACTTTCTATCAAGTTCTATCATTTCAATATTTAAAATTTTTATCCCAATATTTAGAACTTACATTGTGACATACTATTTGTCTTTCCTAACATCTTAACAAATTCTTCGTGTTTAGCATTTTCCTTTCGAGAATCCTTCCATTCATGGTTATTTAATATATTTATACCTTGTTTACTATTATTTACGGTTATGCCCTATGTTTACTTGTTACGTTGTTTGTATAATTGTTGACAACTTCATTTTAAGGTGACAACCTCGAGTGGTGTCTGTACGTACCCAAATTTGCATGGTGCTACATTGTCGGAATAGTTCAAATCCATGATGATGATAAATAAAAACTCCATGATATCCAAGTCCAATTTCTTGCTTGTAGCATGTTCTTATAGCTTATTGTACCTTATTTCCCATATTTTACCACTTTCCTTAGCTATTTTGCAACCTTTTCTTACCCTTTTAGCCTTAAGTTATGTAACTTCCGCAGGCAGTTGCACAACCTCCATAGTGTTTGACAACCGCCGGTCTTCCTAGTTATTCGGTTATGTAACTACCACTCTGCAAAGACCAGCAATTCCATGCACTTCTATGCGGGACTTAAACAACGTGTTCTTTACAAATATTGTATTTTTCCAACTCACTTTCCTCACACGTTTCTTGACCAAATTAGCTAATTTTGAGCTTGATAGATGCATATGAAATTATCCTCCTATACTTACTATTTTTAGTAGATTGATTGTCCCTCCTATGAGTGATGCGAAACTTCTTGGTTTCTAAGTGGGTTGAACCACTTCTCTGCCAATTTTCTATAAAAACCAATATTTTTCCGAAGCATTGGTTGGAGTATTTTGATTTGGAATTGCATTGTTATGTTGTTGGATTATTTTTAAGAAGTACACAAGAAAATACATCTCTTTCCTTGTTACTCTCTTTCTTGCATTCCTACCATACTTCTTGCAAACCAGTTAACTCCAGCACTTCACATCTTCTTCTTGCATACCAACCAACACAGTTCCTGGAAAAGAAGCTTAGGGGATTAAAAAAAGCACATACAACACTGAAAATTGTCTTAGTTCTACACTTCCAGGTTGGGGGTGTAATTGAATTCTTTGAATCTTTCTCTGTTTTAGTTTAGATTTTAATTTGTAATCAATTCAACCATTTGTTTTACGAAATGTAATATTTATAACTATTTTGATTACCTGTAAGTAGCTTCCATTGAAGATTTATTCTCATCTTATCTCTGTGGATTTGTCTAGGAAGCATAAGGAGGAGGTTCTTGTGCATAAATTCCTTCCATTCTTCATTATCAAATTACTAGTAGATTTCATTACATTCATTATTTATATTTCATTAGCACGAGCAAAGATTCTCTTGAAAGATTCCTCCTGCCTATCCTTGTGGATTTACAAGGGAAGTAAGTTTGAAGAATATTTTATGTCTTTGCATTAGTTTTAGTTCTTCATATTTTAAAAATCTTCTCGTAGATCCTATTGATTTACTAGGAAGCTTCGGGAAGAATTACTTATGAGAATCTTTTCAATATTCTCGTGATTTTGAGGTAGAACCAAAGGAAATCATATCCACAATTACAAATTAGAAAAAATCTTCTTTTTAATTAGATTAGATTAAATTCATTTTGCAATAGGGAAATAGCCACATCCAACTATTTCACTGTTTATTTTATTTTATTTTAGAATAGAAGTAATTCCTATTTAATTAGAAGTAATTGTATTGTCTGTGTAGCTTTCTTTATTTAATTCTAGAAAACCAAGAAAATATTCAAAAACATAGATTAGATTAATTAGTTTCATTTATTTGTCTTATTTCCTTTCTTTTAAAAGTCCTTGAAAAACACAAAAACAAGTAGGTTAGATTAATTTCATTTCTTTAGATTAATTCCATTTGTTTTAATTAAATAGTTGCATTCTTTCAATTAGATTAATTTCATTTGATTTAGTTCATTAGTTTCATTTCTTTTAATTAATTAGTTGCATGTAGATTTAATTAGATTCAAGGAGAGTAATCAATTTGGTTTAATTTAAATATGCTTGCATTTCTTTGTTAATTTAGGCACATAGATTTAATTATATGGGAATTAACACAACTCCCTATGTTTCCTTAGTTGGCTTAGGTTACCCAAACATTGACCTTTCCTCTTTTGGATTCTTTGTGTGTTTGTTTATTTCCTTAGATTAATTGTTTACACATCCACATGACCATCCAAGGCCCTAGAAAACCTAGGTGAAGAGTGTGTGATCCAAGAGTACCACAACCCAACATTGCAACACAATTGACCGACATTAATCAAGGTCTTAGGAAACTTATATTCCAAACCACACCAGTTCCACCAAATATCATCTCACAATTGATAGCCTTGAATGACGAAGCAGACAATGCTAACGAGTTCTAGCAAAATCCAGCTAGTTGAGACTAGGCTTCGTAACCCATAGATTCATCCTTCCCAGACATCTCTTCTCACACCTTCATGACCTTGTCTGGAGATTTTTATGCGAGAGATGCAAGATAATTCCCATGTATTCCACAACCCATTCGAGGTATGTTTTGTGATACTAACATTGATTAAAACCTCTGTGCACTATTATCCTCGATTACTCCATCTCACCCGAGAAGGTAAGACATGCATTCATTTCCTTAAATAAGAAAATTCCTTTGGTGCACATAGAAAACATTTGTTTTCCTTAATCTACCTTTTATCCATTTTTTCCTATTTTTACATATTCCACCTATTTGACCTATTTATCCATTCCATATCCATATTTCCATCTTGTATTGGATGTCTTGGCGGACCTTGAGAGATCGAGTGCGCTTAGAGTCGCATGTTGATTCTTGGACGTATGGTGTCCCACGTATGCAACTAGATCCTTGTTGCATCCTTCATTTTTATTTTCCTATATGATTTTACTAGTTGTTATTTCGCATGTATTTCTTTTTTATCACTAACAATTTTATCCTAACATTTTATAATTGTTCTCATTGTGCCATGTTAACTACCTTGCATGATCCATATTCCCCTACAGGAATCCATATATCGGATATACATTTCAGTTTCATCCTTCCTTGTTTGGGTTACATTTGCATTTTTTCATCTCATGCACCCCAAATGAGTGGGGAAAAACATCAAGTGAACCTTTTCAATCTCCTAGTAGTTACAAACAAAAATTACGAAACATAGTTAGCATGATCATAACAATAATCAACTATAGAATAGGTCCAAAAATAAACTTGGCCAAAATTCATGGCACGGATAGAAAGGCTAGTAAAAATGTGAATAGTAGGTGCTAGTGTCCCACATGGGCACTCTTGTCCTAGGGGAAAATACATTTATAGATAATTTTTAAGAAAACACACGATTATAGACTTCTCCAATTTTAAAGATTACACTATCAATTTCAAATTGCAACCAATTACTAACAAGAACTAAATAAGGAACTAAGTACTTACTTAGAAACCAAAGTAGGATCAAATAAGGAAGTGACACCTAGGGAATATGCAAGACGTCAATATTCCTGGAACAATGTGTCACCCAAGGAAAGTTACAAATTGGATTTTTGATCATCTGCACTGGCACTTATCTTTAGGGAAGCATTAACAGCTAGAGGGAAAAGCCTATGAGATCTCTCAATACACTTTCCCTTACCATTGATAGGATGCCTAAATTTTAAGTTTAGTGTTATGTTGATCAAATCCCTAGTTTGGTGATAGGACACCCAAATCCTTTGTATTATTCCAACCAGCTCCTAAGCAACAAGTCTACAAGAAGGAACAAATTTCTACCCCTTTCTCTTTCATCATTTTAAGTGTACTCTAACCCATTGGTTTAGAATTTTCCAATACGCATTTAAAATTTTACATATTGTTCAAGTTAAAGTTCAATTTCATTTACCTAGAGCATTGACTACACTTTTTTATTTTGTAGGTCTTATCCTATCCCAACAAAGGCAAAAGCATACACAGCAACCATGAAGCAAATCTCAAGCACACTCCAGAAAGACAATATCCCAAGGAACTACACACACACACATCATTATCACTACATGCAGGAAAGGTCACCCCTATGATCATTATCTTTCCCTTCTATTATAATTCCACTTTGTACACATTTGTACTATTCCATTCAGCACACTATAACACTCATTCGACACGCTATTAGGCATAAACTTCTTTCGAATCCCCAAGGTACACTTTTCTTTTGTAATTTATGCTATTGAATCCTTATTCACCAACATAAAGTGGGGGAAAATGTAGTCACTAAATATTTCACTTACTACATACATCTATCCTCTAAATAATTCATTTATATGCATGATTCCTAAGTAAGAGAACTAGTCATTAACAACACCTATTTTGCTTTGACATTACTTTTATCTTTCTTATCTTTATTGTTTGTTTCTAGACTTACACCTTATAGTTTTTCATACTAGCACATATTTCTCAGCTCTAATTTCACTATTTTACCTTTTGAGCGCCCTATTTAGAACCACCCATTAGGGACATGATCACATGTGTATTGTTGTCCCCTTTGGGAAATTCTCATGTATTTTTTCTCTTTTTCTTATTTTTTGGATGTTATTTCTTTCTTTTCTTTGTTTATCACCCTAGGTCGTCCTTTCACTTGTTAATGACAAAACTTAAAGAAGGAATCATACATATACATGAATTATTTAACTCCATTAGAGAGGAAAGCATTCAAGAGGCATATACATCTACACATAGCTAATATTTTCTATCTATTACATCAAGGACTGCATTTTAGAACTACATATTTCAATTCATAGGAGGGTATATTATGAATTATACACCATACATTTTTCATCAATGGGACAAAGTAGTTGTATCCTATTATTATTTGTGTTACTTTGGAACTAGGGAAACCTAGCTCAAGAGACACTATTCCAATCATACACACAAAGTATAACTACATAGAGTTTGAAATGTAGTGTAAAATTTGATGACAATCACATTGGGGTGACTTCCAAGGTCAATACGACTCAAGAATATGCATTATTTATTCATCTAATGTGTGCTTGAGTATTGTATAGGTAGTTAGGGTTTCTTTTTTAGGTATAGGTATGACGGAGAATAAGTGCACTTAACCTAACATGACCTATATCAAACTAAAGGTGAAAAGAAGAGACACATAAAGAACCCGACCAAAGTTATTCCGTAGACACCAAAAACCTAAATAGATGCTTACACCCAAACAATCGTGTCTTCTCATAGACACTTTTATCCCTAAGATTATCACAGTTCGGTTTTGAAACAAAGTTCTAACAGTCCATAATATGCCTTTCAATCATATTCATCACCAAGAATCATTTCACACCTACGGAGGCAAGATGATTCATTATACAAACACTATCTATTACTCTTACTTGCACTTCTATAGTTAGATCTTACTTGAATACTATTATATCTACCTAATCAACAATGCCTTTAACATATATTTGAATTTTATTAAATCAGTTAGCAAAAAAATGAGTTTTCATTATTTTTCATAAATGGCTATGGAAATTTCTCTTTGCAATATTTTCCTATGCAAATTGGTGTGAAAGAAAATATATGTTGTTTTCTTATTTTTCATGTACTTATATTTTCATTCTCACTGAGATATCTATGTTCAATGCTATCACATCGGACAAAAAAAAACCTTTGCATGGAAACTTTTTTTGATGGGTTTATTAAGATGATGACATGATTGTTATGACCATTTATTACTAAGATTCAACTAACTATAAATATTTTTAATGCAAGTGTGTTTGACCTCATACCTTTCGTTATGGATGCAAAGTAAAGATCATTATCATTTTCTTCCTTCTCTACACCAAAGATAAGAGGATATTTTGTGTCACTATTATTCATGCCAACATGGATAGAATTGTAACTTGATATAGTTAGAAAAATATGTAGTCAAGATAAAATATGACAAGATCACAACTAATCTTAGAGAAATTGTGTACCTTCACATCTATTATTTTAACTATGCATATGATCATGCATTTTTATTTTGATAACAATGTATAAGCATGGAAATAACACTATCGAATACCTAAGTTCTTTTTTTTTCAAAATTTTATGTACAATTGTAAGGATATTTATTTAATATTGTATAATATAGTTATTTTTGGCATCATGCCAAGGTGTGTACATATATTTAATTTTATAAATTCACTTTATTCTATATCATGTAAAATAATCATGGGTCTAACATATGCATGTGATATACATAGTCATATGTGTAACTTTAAAATGCATAATATGTCACTCTTGTATAGATTCAAATTTGGCAATTTACTCTTTGACATTGTTGGTTTTGACAATGCACTCTTGCTAAGACAAGCACATAATTTCTATCCCCACTTAGTACATCCCAAGGTCTCTTGTATATATTTTTTTATCTCCAGGACTCTAATATATCATCAACCTATAAGAATTAAATTTTTAAAAACCATTTACAAACCAACTTTAATAGGATATAACCTCGGTTCTCATGTTTTTCATCCCTATGAAAAACCGTATAGTTAGGATTTTGTGGTTTTTGGATTGTTTTGATTTTTTAATGTTTTAATTTATTTGGATAATATGTTGTATCTAAATTTATATCAAATCCCTATGCATGGTCCATAACGTGGGATACCATATTTATCTCCATGAATTTTATGGTAACTTCATCATTCTAAAATAAATTGATTAGTATGTAATTTTGATGGGACCATGTGATTGGATCGGGGTATTGAAGATTAAATTAGATGGCTTGGATAATATAATCATGAAAAGGATTGGTGGTATTAAGATATTTGTAGAGGCTACACATGGATCTTTCTTCGATATTGGGATAAGTCTTCTCAATATGATGGTGGATGTGTCCCAAAACATGAGAAAACTAGTTGTTCTAAGATCGGAGAGAAAGGATCCCCAATATCTTTCTTATCATGATTTTCTATCGGAATATTTAAATCAGACCTATTGTGATTGTAAAACATTGATTTCTTATCCATGGGAGTTATTATGCCTAAAATCCTTGATTCCTAGAAAATAGGTGTATAATTTCTCACTTGTCAAGTATTGTCCCCATCAACTACTTATTTTGTCCTCAACTTTTATTCTACTTTACTTCACTCTTCTACTCCACTCTTACTACCTTCATGCATTTCTATCTTTAGCTTCTGCTTAAAAATAATTTTTAGGGCATACAATCCTTTTTATTTTGCATCTTCATACACTTAGTTGTAAAAATCATTTTACCATCTAATAATACATCTATACATTTTGTCGCCACTAGATCACACATGCATAAAAATATAAAAAGAGAAAGTAATCACATAGAGTCCATAATCATGCACGTTGAAAATTCTAGTAAATATTTTTCATGTATAGAGTTTGAATATAATGTTATCACATCCACACTAATAGAGAAAATTTTGGCTCAAAAATATAAATACAATAGAATGGGGAAAATAAGTGCCTTCATGTACAATGTGTATCGATAGATATCTAGGAAAATAACTCACTAATGAAACCCTCCCTTATAATGGTGAGGATGTATCTTGGTCCTCTTCTTATTAGATCTACCTACAAAGTGGTGGGGGCTCCTCAACTTACTCCTATGCTTGGTCATTCTTGGGTCAACCTCATATGTTTCACCCCGGGTCTCCATCCTCCTACTAGAAGTAGCTCCATGACCCATTGGCTAGTGCTGTAGTATCTCACACATTCCTCATAGCTCAACCTCAATCTCTCATGTATGGTTTGTTTATGTAACTAACAATTATGCTCAGTGGAGTGTTGGGAAAAAACATATGTATGAAACCCAAAACTCCCGAAGGTTAGGGTTGGCACTCAAATGGTATTTTGGGTAAGTGCATGGAAATTGGGGGCTAAAAGGGGGTCTTAAGTGGACACTTTTCATGAAAAATAAAAATATTCAACTTGCGAACTATTTGAGATAGTTACACTCAAAATTTGAAAATGTTATAAGAACATGAATTGTAGCATTTTGAATCTAGTTTCTAAACTACTATTTTTTTAAAAATGGTTAAGTGTAAGTGGGTTAAAGATATAAAATGCCAATAGGTGCTCCTATTTTTGTAAAAAACATAGTAAACAGATCGGTTGTGTCACCCCCTCCCCCCAATTTTTTTAGAACTATTTAGTATTTTTTAAAACCCTTTGGTAGAAAGATAGATAGAGCATCTAGTTTGGGATATTTTTTATTTTTATTTTTAGTGAGTATTTAATTTTTAATGATTTTTCAAGTACAAAGATTTTAAATTTTGAAAAATAAGGAATAGCTAACCATGCCCCCATAGCTACCTCAAAAATACCGAAAATTAGTTTTTAATATGTATAGAATTAGTCCTAGTTTGGGACTGTATAATTTTTATTCAATTTTGATGAGTTAAAAAAATACACGATGAAATATATACATGTATAAATTCAAAAAAAGAGCTATAAAAAGACATAGTTAGAAAATAATAAGTATGGAAACCTTATACTAGTCAGAAAATTTGAAAAATCATATATTTAGAAAGAAGAAAGTTTATTTGACCTCATAGTCATATTTTTAATAAATTTATTAATTGTTTTTGTGGGATTTATTATGAAGGAAGACACATTTTACCATTTTCTTCAAAAACACATTGTTTGTTGTGTTTTAGTAGGTCCATGCCTCAGGCTTGGGGATCTAAACTAGATCAAAGCCAAGCGATTTTGCCTTGGAAAATGTAAAAAGGAAATGCATACATGTTATAATACATACACGTTTCTTTTTTATATAATACCTTCCCTCCAACGTCCTTTTCCACCTCTTTCATGAGATTTATTTCCCCCTCTATCTTCTCTGCACATTCTTGTACATTCCTAGGTGAATTTTGAGTAGTTGAGGTTTTCCCCTACCCCACTATCTATATTTTACTAATCATGGGGGATAAAAAATGATGTAAGGACATGAAGAAGGTCAAGAACAAGACACCAGAGAAATTGGAAGAGATTAGAATAAAGAAAGTGAAGTGGATGCAAAAACTTTGTGGAGGGAAAGGTACATCTACTATCTCAAATGTACCTGATGTTTTAGAAAATGATGATGAAATACATAATGAAAATGAGAAGAATAATGATTTTTAATGAATATTGTTAAGGAGTTAAATGATAATGATGTTATGGATAAATAATTTGGAATTAATCTAAATGTTGAACCTTTACATGAGAATCCAAATGTTAATGCTGAAATTTGCATGGAACAAATGAATGAAGAAAGTAATCTTGTTAATGAATCTTTACCTCTAAGAATACCTCCTTCCATTTTGCATATAAAACCAATTCACTTAATTAAAATAATTGAAAAAATTATAAAACCAATGCCTAAAAAAATGTCTGAAAGAAATGTGAGAAGAAAAGATATGGGAATTTGAGATAATTACTTTGAGAAATTAAATGATACACAAAGATATTAATTATTTGTTACATTGATGAAATTAATTAAGATGAGACCTACAATGAAGACCTAGCATTAATAACATCTAATGTAGATGATCAAAATGTGACAAATTGTTGAAAATATACATAAAGCATACCATATTGTAGGTGTCAACAAACACACCAAATATAATAATGCTACATGGCATGCACTTACTAATTGTATAGTAAGTGATAAAATATTTAATAAATGTTTGATTAGAAAAAAATTAGAGCTTTGAAGCTAAACATAAAAACACTAATGAAAGCAATAGGAGAGCATGCAAAGATCTTGAGTTAACCAATAACACTGACTATTGGGCATTCTCTAGTAGACTCCCATGGAAAGAAAAGGATACATCTAATATTCTAAAAGAATTACTTGTAAAGTTTTGGAATGAGAACACAAGGGTGTCACGAATAGAAGAGATACAATAAAAATAAGAATAAGTTATCATAATCATGAAGTGCATACAAAAAAATTCTTAGATATGAATCAAACACAATTGTTCTCTAAGTTTAAGAATGAAAATCCATAAATTAACATTAGCCAAATATTTTTTGAAATGAACAAACCCTTTTATGTGAAAATCAATCACTCACATACCACTTGTTGTTGTAGGCATCATGTTGAATTTTCAATGCATTATGATGCATTTTTTCAAGTATGTTTTGTTTTATATATTGACATCATGTTGCAAGATTTTGGATTAAATCTCCCATCAAAATCTACAAAGAATTTATTCCTATGATATTTTGTGAAATATCAAATACAAAATTGTTTTATAACAAAACATGTTTGGATGGAACGTGCAACGTATGTGGTAGCTTTTCAAAATTGAGAAGGTGTATCCATGAGGAGAGTACACATGCAATAGGAAAAGAATTAGTTGGTTTCAAAAATATAAATATGTGGCATATCAATCAAAATATGGAAATGAATCTAAGAGGCGTGAGCTTGTTACGAACACTTACCTCGTATCGAATATATATGGTCAAATTCAAAGAGGAAATTGTTTATGAGTGTGAAATACACACATAGAGATCAATGGTTGGATGAAAAATTCAAAAGAAACATTCTCACTTGGTACTATTGTTTCAGTAGTTGACTTCACAGAGAATTACTCATTGCAGCCACAAATGGAGGTTATGTCATAATACTATAACTTATTGCAAGTTGCTATTTTCATGCATATAACTTTCATGCACTCTCCGAAAATAGTGAACAAGATCAAAAAATATCAAGATAGTATAATTTCTACATCGGTGGTGATCGAAAACATTCCACATAATATGTGTAAGGGTTTTCCATTTTTATGTGGATTTGGTTGAGAGGAACATTGTTTTCAATCAATATTACATTTGGTTGGATAACTTCACATCACAATTCAAGAATGCATAGATGTTTTATTGGCTAAGGATGCACATAACAATAGGTGTACAACATATTGAGAGTTTTACTGAGGTGGAACATGGGAAAGGAGAGAATGATGGTGCAAGAGCATGTTTGAAAAGAGCCCTTGCAAGAGAATAATTGAAGTTTAAATATGGTGCTAAATTTATAGGTGCAAAAATCATTGTTGATTGGTGTAACAAGAACATGAGCCATGAATTTCAATAGATTTCAATAGTTTATACATGTTTCTGGTTAATAGAGGAACAACATTTGACAAGCTATGAAGATTGTATGATAGTTACATAATCAAGTGATATGTACTCATTTTATAGTTCAAATGCAAGTTCTTGCACTATTCATACTAGGTGCATGGAATGTTTTTGCATATCATGCATTGATTTTGTGTGGAATGAATGTGAGTCACAACATTAGGTAGATGAATATAATTTTAAACCTCTAATTCCAATCGACACATATCAAGTTCCACGGGAATTACGACTTACAATTTCTTCAAATTGAATATGAAAACATCATCTGACTTTGACCAAGTCTCTGATTTAGTACAACAAGGTACATACATGTCATGTTATAAATTTATAAATTATTAAATGATAATCTCTTAATGTATTTTAAATTTGACTTGAGTTTTACTTTTTGATGTAGGGCATGTTTTTACAGTTATTACGAAAAAATTTAATGAAGAGGGAACATATAACTTGTCTCGGTATGTAGAGGGAAAACTAAAATTGACTTCCACATTCATTGACGATGAAAACTTTAAGCATCCCACTAGGTCGGTGGTAGTCACTGGAACTTGGATTCGATGATATACTATCAAAAAATCAAATACTTGGTTGTTTGAAAACTATGAAATACATAAGAAGATACTTCACTATTCACATTTAGTTCTTACACCAAATACTAAATTAATCGAATATCAAGTTAGGTCATCAAACAAGAATCTATGGAAGGTTCATGAATCAAATCATGAAGCAATTCTCGCTACTTTCAAGAGTAGAGTTGATCCTTGCGGTTCATTGGATTGAATTTCCAAAGGTATGTTCACTTAAGATTAGATATACATCTACATGAATTTAATTTGAATATTTACTTTAATGATTTTGTTTAAATTTTGTAGGTTTTAAAATTCTATTTAATTTCTTACTAACATGCTTACGTAGGTTAGTGGTGCCAAAAAAGCTTCCACCTTCACATGGTTTGCACTGTTAGTAGAAAATTATTTATTCTCAAGATAGAGAAGATAAAATAGATTAAATATTGGAAACGAATAACAAGCACAAATTCTCATTTCACCACCTATATTGTATGAATAATTTTTTCTTAACATGTTTCCTAGTACTTGTTCTAGATTCTCAAAATAATGTCTTGGACTTTTATAGGGTTATCAACACAAAAATTCCCTTCTAACAGTGTATTACCATGTAATTTAACCCTTTAGTATGTTTCACATTGAAGGATTTTGGTCAAACTCAGTTATTATTTCACACCTATCTCCTGCCTCTACTAGCTTCATGGTGTTGTCTGTTTGGTTGCACGAGCTTCCTTTCACAAAATATTGATATGGGAAACCTTAAAATGAGTCAAAATGGAGTATTTGTCACCATTTCTAACAATAGGATAGTGAGAGGACTCAATTGAGATGGGGAAAAATATCATTTTGCATTTGTAGAGGGTCTCGGCGTGTGGAGGTGTGGGATCGACAAAACCTTTCAAGGTGCCACAGAGATCGATAAATCACTTGGAAAACTTATACCCTCATTTTATCTCAAGTATCTTAAGGGAATACTCCCGATTAATGTATTTAGGAAGAACCGAGATCATTGGGCATGGAAACAAATCCTCCCCAAGTTTTTACTAGGATGCCCCGAGAAATAGGAATAGTTTGTTCAGTGCTACGAGATTTCATTTGCAAAATATTACATTGGGTATCCTTACATTGACTCAGAATGGAGTATTTGCACTTTATTGTAAGTAATAGGACAATAAGAAGACCAAATTGAGATGGGTAAAACTAAGACAAGAATTCGTAGAGGGTCCTAATTTAGAGATGTAGGATTAGATGAGACTATACGTACCCAAAATTGTAGGGTGTTGCACCGCCGAACAACGTTACACGTGCCCCAATGATGATACAGGTCTCCTCACAAGGTGTTTGGGATCTGAAAAATATCTCTAAGTATGCGTTAACATCCCGCATGCCCCGCTTATCCCCTACGTGCTTTGCTTTTTCCTTCCCCTCTTTTCCTTTACTTTTTGGTCTTCATGGATGAAACCACCACCTGCACTGGTGGCGGTCCTGTAACTTCACCACCTGCCTTGGGCGGCAGTCCTTCACGCATTTTCTAGAATGCTCTTTTTAACACGACTTGTGTAAAATTTCAACGTTTACCAGCTTTTTTCACTGCCTTTGCTTGTATTTATGATTCTGGTTCCCTGGAATAGTGTTTTTACATTGTTTATGGTTTAAGAGATCAAATTGGTTTTCACCTTTGGGTAAATGGGATTCTATAAATAGTTGGCTTGTGCTCAAGCAAATGGCCCCTCAAATTTGCCTCTCAATTTCTCATTTCAATAGCTTAGCCTTTCAATTTTGCTTAGGATTCATAGTTTCATTTGTTGTATGCATGGTTAGTGTTGTTTAGCTGTTAGGAAGCCACATAATCTTCTTGTGCTAGTGTAGTTACTATTTCATGCAATTCATTGGAATATGATAGTTTGATTTTCAGTAGGAAGCCATTAAAGTTGCAGGTCTTGTTAAATCAGCGGGATAGTTTCGGGTTATGGATGTTTTATGTTGTATGACTCATGAATAAATCCCACTAGGAATTACATAAGCCAAGCTATGTTCTCTTGCGTTATCCCTCTCCTACTTGTATTGTATTCAATCTGCATCCTAAGCTACCGTTATTTCGATACCAACTTTTGTTGATGCTAACATCACACGCTTTTTGGATTCACGTGAGCACGAAAGAACGAGGAGATTATACTGAGGGGACAAAGCCACACACTATCGGATTCGCCATTATTCTACAAAATCTAGGTTCAAGCTTTCAAAGTTCTAGTTAAAACATATCAAATAGAGTAGTTAATCATTTCGTTTCAGTTAATCTCACTTTCGATATTACCGGGGAAGCTGTGGGGATTGATAGTTTCTGAGAAACTATGATTCACTCCTCACTTCTGAGGTAGGTTCAGGGGTCTTTCAAATAGATTAGATCAGTTATCTAGTAATTTAGAATAGATTTATAAACCACACAGAAAAGTAGCTATGCTCGGTTACTTTATTTGTTTTAATTGCGTTATTAGTTTAGTTGTCAATTTCTAGATATATTAGATAATTGCTCTTTTAAATTTTGTTCAATAGTTTATCAAAAATATCAGATTTAGGAATATACATAGATATATCTTACGTAGTTAGTTTATTTTGTCATTAGTTAGATTTATATCATTTCTCTTTTGCATGACAATCACGGGACCTAGGGAGCCCAGAGAATACGTATTCGAGCCAATAGTGCCTTAGCCCAATCTTGTTGTAGCAATAACTGATATAGATTAGAATCTTAGAATCCAAGTCTTTCGAACAACAATAGACTTACAATAGATCAACTCACAGTTAAGAGGGTTAAACATAGAAGATGACCAAGCACACACATTCTGGTCAAACTAGCCAAACTACAGATTACCCTAGATAAAAATCCACATGACTGTAGAAGGGCTTGAAAGAGAGAAAACGTTTGATTGTGACCCTTTGGTCCCACAACAAATGCAGGAGACATTCTCACTGATATAGACACTAGCTTAAGAATTCAGGTTGCCAGAACGCCTATAAGGTACTCTGAGAAGATTGCACAACTTGTAGTTCTAAACATAGAGGCCGAAAAGGCATACGACTATTGGATACTAGGGATTAGGGACTGATTCCACACATGACCATAGCAGGTCCACAAAAACCACGAATCTATGGTTGTGATCCACAAATCCCATAACCCAACGAGTCCACAGGTCAATCCGATGTTGACGCTGGCTTACACACATTAGTATTTAGATCCACTCCACTTCCACCTATCATCATCACACACGCTAACCTTGTTAGACATAACACCAACAAAGCTAAGGATTTCTAGACTAGACCAGAGAATCACCCGTAGAGTCCACTATATCCATCATCCATCCTATGACCCTATCTGGAGATATACACGAAACAATCCCAAGTCATTTTCCCCATATCCCACAACCTATAGACCGGATTACGCCAGAGCTCAATATTGATTGGAGCCTTCGAGTAGTCATCCTCACCGACCGATCTATCATGCTAGTTCAGGTTAGGAGGGCCTTCTTTGCCTTAGATTCACAGATTCCATTAGTGCATGTCAAAGACATAATATTTCCTAACTAGCTTGTCTACATCCCATGCATAGTCCATCCCCATTGGCTATCTCGGCATGATCTCAGGTGTGAGGAAGAGTTACTTGTAGATTCCCATGCTCGCTTGTCACTTTTCCATCGTACAAAATTGGTGAACCCGATGTGAAGGAATAGTTGTTTCACTCTCACCTTTCCCCTTTTAGTGTTTCGTTTTCTTCCATCCACCTTCGCTCTTTATCCTTATTCTATGGGTATTCATATACCCCGAATATGTCGGGATTTGACACATATGATAGACCTCTCCTAGGTTTTTAATCATATTATGATGAACTCGAATAGACGGCCATCACCCTTGCTCTCAAGATGGGGTTACAATTATTTAACTAACCAATTGTCAACACAAACTCCGCTCCCAAGGACTAGATATAGTTCTTCTTTCCAAATAGAGGAGTTGGATCAGCTCACTCAAATGTAACACCCCGAGCCTTTAGGCTCGGACGCCATGACGTTTATAGGAGAATCGGTTCATCTCCTCGTGTATTGCTTAGACCACAAATTAGTAGACAATCGGATCCGTATCTATTTTTAGATAATGAACATTCGAATGCATTATGCCGAATGAATAACACTCTCGGAGTATGTACCCACCTATAATAAGTTTACAAACACAACTCGGGGTCTCGTTTCAAGAAAACACCTCCATGCCGCTACCTATAGGAAATATACCTCGAGGAAACATGGCAAGGAAATGATCAATTTATAGCGGGTACCACATGCCTATATAACCTCGGGATATACGACAAATGCCACTAAGGAAAATACCGTAACTTTTCCGATGAAGTCATCTTTACTTTAGTAGAAAAGGTTGGAGGGTTAGAGCTTGCTCAAGCAAGTCAAAATTCTCAATTCATGCAAGCATGAAATTTCAATCCTCCACATCATCCTAGCCAAGTAGACCTCCTCACAAGAATAGGCATGTTGGGCATGCCTCCTCAGTATTCACAACAAATGCCAACTAGAACTGCCATTTCTAACACATTGCTCCTAGGAAATATGTTACCTCCCGAGTCTAGTACAAAATAATCCATTCCTAGGCAATACTCCTTCATACATAAACATGTATTCCAAATCACCACAAGGAGATGTGTTCTCCTCTCCTAGCATGTTTTCTCAACCACAGGGATTTCCTTATACCCCTGCAAATGCATATGCTATGCCATATCAACAACCCATTCCACCTCCACCCCCTCAGCAGGCACCATCGATGGTCGAAACCTATGTGATAGGGACTTATTCAGAATATTTGAAAGAACCCTTAGACTTCACTATACGAAGTGTCATGCTTCCGAGACCTCTTCTTGATTTGCCAAAATACAAAGGGAAGGAGACCCGAATGCCCATATCAAGGCCTATGCCACAACTATTCGAGCACTTGCTCCTTGGGATGGAGTTGTTGCTAAAATATTTCCCAAAACATTAGAGGGTATTTCCCTTGATTGGTATTATAGAATACCTGAAGCTTCCATACATTCATTTAAACAACTTGTTTTAGAGTTCATCAAGGCGTTTGACATCAACAAACTATTGAGAACATGAATTAGGAGTTCTTACACATTAAACAAGAACATAATGAATATGTTTCTCACTTTATCCAAATATGGCGCATACAAATCCTTTATTATTCGGCAAGTGCTCCAAATATGGACCAAATGGAACTATGTGATTTATTCCTTCATTCTCTCAGTAGAGAGGTAAATGAAGAAGTCCAAAAGTTCCCGCTAAGGACTTATGATGAAGTACTTGAGAGCTCTCTCTGAATAAATCAAGCGGCAATAGATAGCGGTCACAAGATGTATGGAACAAATGGGAGGCTAATCACCCCCAGCCAGAATACTATGACTTATCCTACTACCACAAACATCAATCAAGGACCTAAGATCCTTAACAAAAATCACGGCATAACCACCGATGGAGTAACTGACCAAGCTAAAAAGGCCAATGTTGTAAATACTCCACCACCAATTAATAATCAATGAAACAACAACTTTACCCCAACAATCAATACATTGGATTTTAATCATCCACAACAACAACAACAACAACAAAAAGGCAGATCCAGACACACCGTCCAAGTCAAAATTCAACTGGATATCA
This sequence comes from Taxus wallichiana var. yunnanensis, assembly GCA_018340775.1. Lineage (NCBI taxonomy): Eukaryota > Viridiplantae > Streptophyta > Pinopsida > Cupressales > Taxaceae > Taxus > Taxus wallichiana. The sequence continues at coordinate 861,081,598 of CM031240.1, read as the reverse complement.
GAACCAAAACCAAAACCAAAGACAACAAATGCAAAATCCTAATAGGCAATGGTTTGAGTAGAGTTTTGGATCACAATATATACCAAACCAGAACCTAGGAATTACAGTCCCAATTTGTATTGTGGTTTCCACAACATTCGAGGCCACAAGACTAGGACTTACCACGATTACAAGTTCATGCAACACTTGCCGGAGGAACAAAACAACTTTTCATAGATATGTTCTTGCAGACCCGCATCACCAAAGCACCAAATACTTTTACGGGCGGTTTCCCTCAAAACGTACTCCTCAAGATCTTCAACGATCCACTCCCAAATCACAATAACAACAAATTAAATCCAAATGGGATGAATAAGAGCATAATGGCAGGAAATAATGATCATGAAGCCTCGACTTCACTAAACCCACCAGTTGCACCACAATTAGGGAGTCAACCACGACCCAAGATAGTCGGTTTAGTGGAGTTAGACACCAAACTACACGTAGAAGCTGTAACAAGGACACGAGAGTATTCCTCTCAGCCAAATCCAAGTTACCCACTAGAGGCAGATAACATCCAACAAATATTAGTAAAACTTGTAGGCACCTATGATTTAATTAATGACCTAACAAATACCTTCTTTCATATCTCCTTTTTGGATTTATTAAAGAACTCTCCTTCCACGGGCTGCTCTCTTAGAAGCATTAGGTTTAGGTTATTTAATTAACATCACTCCACCTCCCAAAACACAGTAAACCATATAGACTTTGATATCCACCCTCCGGGTAGCAGTGGATAGGGATATCGAGTTTATATTCTAAGTAAACAAAATGCCAATAGACGCGAGATTGCATGCGAGAGGTGATCCACCTTACATTTGCAAGTTTGGGTTTATAACAATTACGTTAAACGTGCAATGGTTGATGATGGGGCGAGCTAACTTAGTCCCCTTCTCTTTCCTTCAAAAGCTAGGGTATGGAGAAACAAATTGTTCCACAACTCGGAATACGCTAAGAGGCTATGATAGCCTTGAAGCCATGTCAATTGGGACTATAATACTACCAAGTAACCTTAGGACCCAAAACAATCCTAAGTGAGTTTTATATTATAGATCGGAAACCAACTATAATATTATCCTCATTAACCATGTGGATACACAAGATGAAGGCAATCCCTTCTACATTATTCCAAGAAGTAATATTCTTTCACTTAGGAAAGGTATTCGTAGCCAAAGGTGACCCAAAACCATTCGATATACACCTAGCTAACTTAAAGAGAAGGCCAAACATTCACTCGAGTTTGAACTCCTACAAACCAACTTAATAAACCAACCGACGTGAAACTAGAAGAAAAGCTAGTACCTATAACATAACTAGAAACTATGAGCCTAGTCAAGAATATCCCACCCTCAAAGATGAGGCTAACATTGTCAAAATAGTATCATCATGAACTACTATGAAGATTATCAAATTGCTAGAACAGGATCTACCAATTTTCCTACCATTTGATTCTGTAGGCATGGGATATACCCTAGGTGTTGGTTCTCTTTCAGCAGAGGATCTCTGCATGGTAGAAGTAACCAAACCGAAGAATTTGATGTAGTAAATGTCCCAATGTCCATCTTCCCAACTAAATCTTGGACTCTCCATTTCGATGGAGCTAGATGTCATTATGGGGGGGGCGGTGTGATCTTTACTTTGCTGAAGGAAAGATCTTACCATTCACCTTTAAATTAAACTTTGAATGTACAAACAATGGCACTAAATACAAGCCCTCCTCCTTGGCCTCATCCTAGCTAAAAGTCTCGGTGTTAATGACATCGGGGTGTTAGGAGAATCTCATTTAGTAGCAAACCAAGTCTCCGAGGAGTATGAGACCGAGCTAAACACTTACGACTCTACAAAACATCGTATTAGATTTGAGCAAAGAGTTTGACTTCATATCAATTAAAGAAATCTCATGAAAACAAAATCTTCTCGCAGATTCGATAGCAACCTCAGCTTCATGTTTTACTCCAAGCAGTGAGTTGGAGGACACCCATTTCATAGTATCCCTTCGCACTGAACCGTTAGTGAAGAAAATGTCAAACCCTCTTTTAATGAACATAACTGAGAACAAATCTACTAGCTTAAATCACATTGATAGTGATAGAGCTACTCTTGATTACTTAAATGCCTATGCAGCGTTACATCTCACCCACCATGTGGTAGATTTGTCTTTAATCCCACATTCATCTTCTTACTTAGGAAATCCCATGATAGAGCTTCCCCCGCAAAAATAACTTGGCATATACATGGTAGAGAATGGAGAAGATCTAGAACTACCTCCAGCCCCACCTAAATTTGAAGAAGGCAACGCTTCTTGAATAGAAGAAATGATTGATATTAACATCGGAACAGAGGATGAACCAAAGATCTTAAAACTAGGATCTTCATTAAATCCAGAAGAAATAGAAATACACACTCAAATCCTCAAAGAACATCAGAAGGGTTTCGCATTTAATTATAAAGAAATGACAGGGGTTGCACCACACATCGCGGTACATAACCTCATCACCAAATCAGATGCAAAGGCAGTTAAACAAAAATCAAGGCCAATGAAACCCAAGGTGGCTCTCATGGTGAAGGAAGAAGTAATGAAGCTTCTCCATGTAGGGTTCATCAAACCGGTTGATTATTCTCAGTGGGTATCTAATATCGTCCTTGTTCTCAAAAAGAATGGGAAGATACACATTTGCATATATTTATGAGACATTAACAAAGTGTGCCCCAAGGACAACTTCCCATTACCATCCATTGACGTCATCGTTGACACAACAGTGGTTTGAGCTTTTGTCTCTCATGGATGGATTCTTAGGATACAATCAAATCAAAATATCTGAACAAGACCAAGCCAAAACCACATTTATAACTCCTTGGGGAACTTATTGCTACGTTGTTATGCCATTCGGTCTCAAGAATGTTGGTGCTACATACCAACGGGAAATGACATATATATTTCATGATCTTATTCATAAAATCATGGAATCCTACGTAGATGACTTGTTGGCCAAAGCCAGGAAGCACTGTGATCACCGGAAGTGCTCCGCATCATTCTTTCATGTTTAATAGAATATGGAGTCACATTAAACCTAAAAATTGTGTATTTAGTGTGACGGAGTGAAGCTCTAGGTTACATTATATCGTCACGAGGATCGATGTAGACCCAAAGAAAAATCTAGGTTGTTCTTGAAATGATCTCACCATTGGATGAATCTGGAATCAGGTCATTTCTTGGGAAACTTGGTGCAATCCGAAGATTCATCCTAGATTTAAGCTTTACCATTCATCCAATCAACAATCTACTCAAGAAAGAGCACGATGATCGATTGGATCGAAAGATCAGTAATGAGGCTTTCGAAGCAATTAAGCATTTCTTGTTGTCACCACCTATGCTAATGCCTCCTAAACCAGACCACCCTTTAATCTTATATTCATGAGCTACCAATGTCTCACTAGCCTTGCATGCTAGCCCAAGAAGATGATGAAAAACGAGAACGTGCGATCTATTTTATTAGCCGAACATTACTTGATTATGAGACACGTTATACACAAGTAGAGAGAATGCCTCACCATAGTCTTCGCAACCAAATGCTTAAGACATTACATGCTAAATCAAGAAACAAGGGTCATTGTAAAAATAGACCATTTATGAACCTTCCTCACGCAAGGGTCCTTGTCTAAAAAGGCTGGATGCTTTATAACCTTAATGGGTGAATTCAAATTAACATTTGTAAATCAAAAGTCTGTTAAGGGACAAATCATTACAGATTGGTTAGCTGATAACCCATTAGACGGAGGTGATCTAGTAGATCTGGACTTTCCCGATGAATGCATATACTACATCGAAACTAGACCTCCCATCTCTGAATGTCCATGGTATACTGATATTATTAATTATATCATGGGCCATGCATATCTAGAAGGTGCTACACCACAAAAATAAGGTGGTTACACATTATCATGGCTAAATATGTTATTATAGAACAAGTGCTCTATCGTAAGGCTTTCGATGGAATGCTTCTAAGGTGTGTTGACACAAAAGAATCCAAGAAGATTCTCCACAAATCTCACAGTGGAATATGTGGAGGCCACTTTAGTGGTCACGCCACCACTCATAAAATACATCGGATGGGCTATTTCTGGCCCACTCTATATGCACGACGCGCATGAGAGTTTGTACGTAAATGTCATAAATGCCAAGAATTTTCCCATGAGATTCACATGCCGGCACAAGCTCTACAACCAATCGCAACTCCATGGCCCTTTTCTACATGGGGCCTAGATTTGATAGGAAAATTCTCTCCCTCATCTACAGATGGCCATAACTTCATAATCATGGCCACCGAGTATTTTACTAAATGGGTAGAGGCTATGCCTCTTACCACTGTACCAGGTGACGTGATCGCCAAGTTCATTTTGAACTAGATCATATGTAGGTACGGTGTCCCACAAATCATTATCTCGAGATAATGGAACTTCTTTTAAAAATGACGAGGTTCATGAATTATGTAATAAATTTAAAATAAACCATCATACAGCCTCCACTGTATTACCCTCAAGCCAATAGACAGGCTGAAGCAAAAACAAGACATTAAAAGCTATTCTCCTTAAAACGGTAAAAGAAAATAAATGAGATTGGCATTTAAAGTTATACCCGGCCTTTTGGGCCCACCGAACCTCAATAAGAACACCCACATGAGCAACTCCTTTCTCATTGGTATTCGGATCGAAGCAGTTCTCCCACTTGAGGTTGAAATACCCAGTCTTCGTATATCACTACAAGAGATTCTGTATGAAGAAGATTATAGAGAAGCACATCTCTCTCAACTAGAAATCCTAGATGAGGCCGAGGCTAGACATTGAACAATGGCATAGAGTCTATCTTTGACTAGAATATGTCGGTAGTATAATAAAAAGATCTATGAACAAGATATATATGAAGGAGATCTAGTTCTAATACTAGACAAATGGATCAATAAAAAAATCTGGCGAAGGAAGGAAATTCAGCCCAAATGGTTGGGCCCATACCAAGTCACAAAAGACTATGGAAATGGTGCATATCTCTTATGTACACTAGAAGGTGAGGAATTTGGTGAAACTGTCAATTCCCTACACCTTAAACGATTCTATGCATAAGCGACTAGCACTATTTGTATAATTATATCTACATTGCATCTTCATGTAGTTAGGTTCATTTTGTCCACTTGTTTCATACAATTTTGTGATCAAGGAACTTATTCTCAAAGCAATTCATTACAAACTTCTGATGGTATTGGCATTAGCATTCCAATCATACTTCTTCATTTTCATAACATCATCACCATTTTAGAATCATTTCATCCATACAAGGCTAGATATGACAAAGTCTTAATGGTAATAATACCAAGATCTGCATGCTTGTTCTCACTTTTGGTTCCTCCCTAGGATATGTGTCTTGCCTATGGTCCGTTCTAGAAGCTTTATAGTGTCACATCTATCCCGTATGCATATCTCTTTGGAAATAAGAACATACTTGACATTTTTCTCAAGCATATAAGTCAAACATAGATCAAACAGAAAATTTTATTTTACACATTTCCTTTCCCTACGAACCTTCGGTGATGAACTTGCATCTCTTACTAGTGATGTAGGGTTGGGAAAGGATGGAATGCCCTTACTCACCCATTACCTTGTCCATGGTGATAAGCCCACGCTTCTTATTGGTAGCATGGGGCAAGGTGTAGGGGTCCTCTTGACAAACAAATGTTGAAGGTCATAAGAAAACAATTCAAATAAACCTTTGAAATCTTGAGTCAAAAACAAATGAATTAGATGTCCAAAATTCCAAGAGAGCTCAAAACCCTAAAACCAGATTTTGTCTATCATGTGGCCATCTATGGATCTAAGTCTGGATAAACCGCAAAACAAGTAGCATTCTAAAACTATGGATTCACTTGAGTAGAGTAGGTTTGTAGCATCCTAATTTGGTTATGCCAAATCTCTGTCTATCTCTCATCACTATCATTCAACAAATTTCATAGCTTGTGCCCTTTCTAGCTCTCGGTGATGAGCCCTCGCATCTTACTAGTTGTGTGGAGTTAGGAATGGGGCAAGTTCATCTGCTCATCATACTTTGGTTTATCATCTCATTTTTCAAAAAAAAATATGAAGTACCTAACAATTGCTTATAGAAACTAAAGTTCAAGATCACATTATGTCTACATTATCATATATCAACATCACAAAATACAAAAAGAAAGAAAGCACTTGTATCATTTTTCTCCACTTTATTATACATTCTCAAAAGCATATAAAAATGACATTATAGTTTACATGCGAAATGAATCATAAAAACATAGATACCAAGAGTCTCGATCCAAAAAGAATATATATATATAATCAACGCGTTTCTGTACAATGCCATCATGTGCTAAGCATGGTCAAAATGCTCAAAGAGCCCGGGAAATACAAAATACATCATATAAATAATCTAAGAGAGCCAAGTGGCTTCTCAACCCCTATGAGATCCCTTTGAAGGTGTACACCCACGTCTAGGACTCCAGCTACGCCGGCACTCTGAGTGCATGGAGGGCTCACGATCCCGAGGAGCAGCTGCGGCCTCACCATGAGAGTGACTCCTCATCAAACGCTCTGTTGTCTTGTATCCTACCAACTTGGTATGGAGGGTAGACACCATCCTGAGCCACATGTTAGATAGGGGCAAAAATTTCGGTATGCCTACCAGGCTGCTTGAGGGCTCCCCGCATCCACGGATAGCTCTGCATGGGTCTTCTCACGGGGATCATCGGGGTATCGATGCATACCCGTGAATCAAGTCTTGCCACTCGTCGGCCAGTCTCTACAAGAATAGGAGAAAAGTGAATTAGAAGTACTCAAAATATAGAAACAAAAGTAAAGAAAAGGAGAGATAACAACTAAGACAATCATAGCTAAAAATAAACATTAAAGAGAAGGATGATAACTCACTTGGATCTCCAGGCCTCCAAGATGGATCTCTAGGGTCAACACCTACCACAGATGCCGCTGCTGACTGGTGCACTCCTCTTGTGCCTGGGGCCACATAACGTCCTACTACAGACTCATCCTCTCCGCCCAAGCCCTGAGAAAGTGGCTCCTCTGAAGCTAGGGTCACCCTCTCCGCACTTTGCTCTACCCTCTCCACCTGTAAGATATCCTAAGTGTCATGCCACTCAGGATCGTTGTCCTCCTCTCTACCCGACTCATTGACCTCAGCCTCGGTCTCCTCCTCCATCTCTCCCCCTGTGAACTCCTCAGACTCAGAGTCTATATCAATGGGGTCGTCGCTATTGTGGGCGGGACCGGCAACAATCTGAAGTAAGGGTGCCTGAGGAGCACTAGCTCTCCCTCGAGTGCATACTACCCTCCTAGCTGCAATAGGGACACTAGGAGTAACACTTGTCCAACCCTGGCCTCTAGGACCTCCTCTAGCCTCCCGGACCGATCGATCGTATCTTTGGAACCACTAGGGGAATCATACCCATGTAAGGAAGGTCAAACTATTGAGGCACTAGACCAAAGGGATGTATCTCCACCTTCCCGTCCCGTCCACAAGCTACCTGTGGTGGAGCAATAAATCAAAGTAAGGGCCTCCTCACCCCATAACCCCGCCATGGCACGATAGGGTGTGGCCTCCATATCATAAATGGTCAAGGAGGTGATTGGGCTGGTGAGGTTCTCTGAGCACCGACATATATGTCCATCCGGCTGCCCTCATGGCTCTGGGATCTGCCACCTCCACACGTCTCCCATAGGGAAGAAACGCTCATAAACCCGGCTCATAACTAGGGTCGGATGGCTCAATGACCGTCCCCCGTAAACAAACCACCCAAGTATATATCATGATAAGTGGTCCTAAGAATGTTGGCTCCCAGGGCGTAAATCCGGCCATGTCCCTCAATCTTTGTAATGATGGGGGACTAGCAATAAAGTAAAGTGTCTCCTCCCTTGTCCCCGATCAATCTTGAGGCAAGGATTCCCATAATGGCTCGGAAAATAAACGGATAGGCAAAGCTAGGAATATATCGGACCCTCACCCCCTTCTTGAACCAAAGGAGATAATTGCGTCTCCCATATATGAAGCCCACTGTGCTATTCGAGCCCGTGAACCTGCTTATCTCAAGTGTGAGTCATCTCCGATGATCGGGACCCCAAGATGGGTGAACATCCTCCAAAGTAATGGTCCACTCTCCTTTGACTCCTAGAAATCGAGACGATTTCCGATCGGCATCCCAATATGAAAACAAGTCACAAAGTATGTGACTAGAAGGTGCAACATGTGGGACCCGTGATATGCGCAATATACTGGCCCTCTGAAGAGTGTCCTACTCATCCTGAGAAAGGGCATCCAATACTACCAAAATCCAATCACACTCTCTCTCTCGGCTCCATCGGATGTACTCCTCCTTCACCTGCATACACCCAAAAACACACAAAACAGAGTAAGTTAGTATTCAAACGACATTAGAAAAATCATGAAAACATATAAGAATGCTAGAAACACAAAAACGAATTCAAATAAGTGTTGTTTATGCATTTTGTGAAGGACCGCTACCCTGAGCAGGGCAGCGGTTCCTGTAATCACCACCTTAAAGGTGGTGGTCTTATAATTGCCACCCTGATCAGGGTGGTGGTTGTGTAACCGCCACCTGCTCAGGGCGGCGGTCGTGTCCCGAATTTCCATGCGGGTCACGTGCCCTAAAAACACCTAAAAACACAAAATAAAGACTATTTTGACCCAAAAAAAGCCTACCCATTAGGCACGCCCCTAAGTGACCCTATTAAAACCGACATTTTCAAAAATAATCCCCCATGAAAAAAATTTCACCATTTAGGCACGTGACCCGCGGAAAGTGGGACCGACCGCCGCCCGATCGGGCGGCGGTTGTGTCCGCTCGGGCGGCGGTCGTGTCCCAATTTCCATGCGGGTCACGTGCCCTAAAACACCTAAAAACATAAAATAAAGACTATTTTGACCAAAACAAAGCCTACCCATTAGGCACCCCCCCTAAGTGACCCTATTAAAACTGACATTTTCAAAAATAATCCCCCCATGACAAAGATTTCACCATTTTAACATTTTGGGGATAAAAACGGTAAATCGAGAAAAACTAACCTATGATCTCATGGGTCGGTGTTCCGCTCATGGAGGCATGATCACAATCTCGTTCCAAAATTTTTGACTATACTCATGTCAGAAACCATCACCGTGGGTCCCAGAGCTCAAAATCAATCAAATCGACACGCGCAAATGAATAGGAAAATGGCCCCACTTTTACATATATAGAATCTTGACTTGTTTTGAATGCCCCTTTTGTGCAGGTTTGGAGAGCCGACGGAGGTAAGTTCTTATCCCCGCACAAATGGTATGTCCTCATTTCATATTATTTAGTATTTATTTTCCGATCTATTTTGTCTATCTGCACTTGATTCCTCTTTTCATTTTGTAGGTAGTGGGAATCTCGAGAGGGCATCATTTCGACACACGGGCGTATCAGGTATAATTTCTTACTTCCCATTTTGGGACCACCATACTCGGACCCACCATTTTACACCTCTTCATGGCTAAAACGCTTCTCCAAGGGGGCAATATGTACGTACCCAAAATTGTAGGGTGCTTTACCACCGGAACAACGTTACGCGTGCCTCAATGACGTTACAAGTCTCCTCGCAAGGTGTTCAGGATCTAGAAAAGATCTCCAAGTATGCATTAACATCCTGCATGCCCCGTTTAGCCCTTACGTGCTTTTCTTTTTCTTTCCCCCTCTTTTCCTTTGCTTTTCGGTCTTCAGTGACAAAACCGCCACCTTGCTTGGGCGGCGGTCTCATGACTACCGCCCGAGGCAGGCGGCAGAGTCTTGTAACCACCGCCCCTCGGGCGTGGCGGTCCTTCACGCATTTTCCAAAATGCTCTTTTAACACGACTCATGTAAAATTTCAACGTTTACCAGCTTTTTTTCACCACCTTTGCTTGTATTTATGATTTTGGTTCCCTGAAATAGTGTTTTTGCATTGTTTATGGTTTAAGAAATCAAATTGATTTTCAACTTTGGGTAAATGGGATTCTATAAATAGATGGCTTATGATCAAGAAAATGGCCCTCAAATTTGCCTCTCAATTTCTCATTTCAATAAACTTAGCCTTTCAATTTTGCTTAGGATTCATAGTTTCATTTGTTGTATGCATGGTTAGTGTTGTTTAGCTTTTGTTAGGAAGCCACATAATCTTCTTGTGCTAGTGTAGTTAGTATTTCATGAAATTCATTGGAATAGGATAGTTTGATTTTCGGTAGGAAGCCATTAAAGTTGTAGGTCTTGTTCGTCGGGCGGGGATAGTTTCGGGTTACGGACATTTTATGTTGTATGACTCGCAATAAATACCGCTAGGAATTACACAAGCCAAGCTCCGTTCTCTTGCGCTATCCCTCTCCTACTCACATTGTATTGATCTGCATCCTAAGCTGCATTTATTTCGATACCAACTTTTGTTGATGCTAACATCGCACGCTTTTACGGATTCACGTGAGCACGAAAGAACAAGGAGATTATACTTTGAGGGGACAAAGCCACACACCATCGGATTCACCACCGCTCTATAAAATCCAAGTTCAAGCTTTCAAAGTTCTATTTAAAACATATCAAATAGAGTAGTTAATCATTTCATTTCAGATTAATCTCACTTTTGATATTGTTGAGGAAGTTGTGGGGATCGATAGTTTTGAGAAACTATGATTCACTCCTCACTTCGACGTAGGATTGGGGTCTTTCAAATAGATTAGATCGGTTATCTGGTCTTTTAGAATAGATTTACAAACCACATAGACAAGTAGCTATACTTAGTTACTTTGTTTGTTTTAATTACGTTATTAGTTTAGTTGTCAATTTCTAGATATATTAGATAATTGCTCTTTTAAATTATGTTCAATAGTTTATCAAAATATCGATTTAGGAATATACATAGATATATCTTATGTAGTTAGTTTATTTTGTTATTAGTTAGATTTATATCATTTCTCTTTTGCATGACAATCACGGGACATAGATCGAAATCTTAGAATCCAAGTATTCTAAACAACAACAGACTTACAACAGATCAGCTCAAAGTTAAGAGGGTTAAACGTAGAAGAGGACCAAGCACACACATTCTAGTCAAACCAGCCAAACTACAGTACCCTAGATAAAAATCCACATGACTGTAGAAGGGCTTGAAAGAGAGAAAACATTCGATTGTGACCCTTTGGTCCCATAGCTAGACACAGGAGACATTCTCACTGATATAGACACTAGCTTAAGAATTTAGGTTGCGAACACCTGTAAGGTACTCTGAGAAGATTGCACAACTTGTAGTTCTAAAAATAGAGGCCGTAAAGGCATATGACTATTGGATACTAGGGATTAGGGACTGATTCCGCACATGACCATAACAAGTCCACAACAACCATGAATCTACGGTTGTGATCCACAAATCCCACAACCCAACGAGTCCACAGGTCAATCCGATGTTGACGCGGCTTACGCACATTGGTATTTAGATCCACTCCACTTCCACCTATCATCATTACACAGTTAACCTTGTTAGACATAGCAGCCAACAAAGCTAAGGATTTCTGGACTAGACCAGAGAATCACTCGTAAGAGTCCACTATATCCATCATCTATCCTATAACCCTATTTGGAGATATACATGAAACAATCCCGAGTCATTTTCCCGTATCCCACAACCTATAGACTGGATTACGCCAGAGATTAATATTGATTGGAGCCTTGAGAAATCATCCTCGCCGACCAATCTATCACGCCGATTCAAGTTAGGAGGGCCTTCTTTGCATTAGATTCACAGATTCCATTAGTGCGTGTCGAAGACATAAGATTTCCTAACTAGCTTATCTACATCCCACGCATATTCCATCCCCATTTGGCTGTCTTAGCACAACCTTAGGATGTCGGGTGCGAGGAAGAGTTACTTGTAGATTCCCATGCTTGCTTGTCACTTTTCCATCATACGAGAGACCTTTCAAGGTGCCACAAAGACCGAGAAATCACATGGAGAACTTATATCGTATTTTATTCTCAAGGCTCTTAAGGAAGTATGCCCATCCGACGTAGGTAGAAGTACCAAGGTCATTGGGAATATAATCAAATCCTCCCCAAGAATTTACTAGGACACCCTAAGGCATGGGTGCGAGTCCATTTAGTGCCACAAGTTTCCATTTACAAAATATTGCATTGGGTAGCCTTACACTTTGGATGGGGTATTCAACACCATTGAAAAAAATAGGACAACGAGAAGACCTAATTTAGATGGGGAAAACCAATAGAATAATTCATAGAGGGTCGCAACATGGAGGTGTAAGATCAGACGAGACCTTTCAAGGTGCCACAAAGATTGAGAAATCATTCGGTGAACTTATAGCCTTTTTTCTCTCAAGGATCATAAGGGATTATACCCAATTGACGTATCCTGAAAGCACCGAGATCATTGGTCACCAAAAAAAATCCTCCCCAAGCATTTAATAGGCCACCCCGAGACATGGGGGTAGTCCATTCGGTGTCATGAGATTATGTTTGGTAAATATTGTATTGGGCAGCCATACACTTACTCAGTTTGAAGTATTTGACATCATTGCAAACAATAGGACAATGAAAAGATACATTTGGGATGGGTAAAAATGAGACAAAAATTCATAGAAGGTCCTAATGTAGAGGTGTAAGATCAAATGAGACCTTTCAAGGTACCACAAAGACCGATGTATCACCTAGTGAACTTATATCTTCTTTTGCTCTTAGGGATCTTAAGGGACTACACTTGACCGACATAGCCCATACTCACCAAGATCATTAGGTACCAAAATTAAGCCTCCCCAAGTTTTTACTAGGCCACCCCAACACATGTTCATAGTCGGTTTGGTGCCATGAGCTTCCATTTGTAAAATATTACATTGGACAACCTTACACTAACTCGGACTAGAGTAATTAACATTGTTGAAAATAATAGAACAACAAAAAGACCAAAATGATATAGGGAAAAATGACATAGGTATTTGTAATGGGTCCCAACATAGAGTTTTAGGATCAGAAGAGACCTTTCAAGGTACCACAGAGACCGAGAAATCACCCGTCAAACTTATAGCCTTTTTCTTAGGGATTTTAAGGGAACTACACCCGATCGACGTAGCCCAAAAGCACCAAGATTATTGGAAACTGAAAAGAAGACTTCCAAAGCATTTAACAGGACACCGAGGCATATGCATAGTCCTTTTAGTGTCATGAGATTCCGTTTGTAAAATATTACGTTGGACAACCTTACACTGACTCAAACTGGAGTATTCAACACCTTTACAAACAATAGGAAAGTAAGAAGATCAAATTGATATGGGGAAAACTGAGTCGGGAATTCGTAAAGGGTCCCAATACAAAGGTGTAGGATCAAATGATACCTTATAAGGTACCACATAGAACGATAAATCACCCGGTGAACTTATATTGTTTTTTTCTTTCGGGGCTCTTAAGGGACTACATCCGGATGACATAGCTCGGAAGGAAGCCTTGGGATTATTGGGCAATGAAACAAAGCCTCCCAAAGCATTTACTAGGAAACCCCGATGCATGTGCATATTTAATTTAGTCCCATCGATTATGTTTATAAAATATTGCATTGGAAAACCTTATAGTCACTCACAAAGGGAGCATTCGACACCGTGTTGCAATCAATAGGACATCGAGAGGAAAAATTGAGGGTAAAACTAAGATAGGATTTTTAGAGGGTTTCAAGATGGAGGTGTAGGATCATATCGAGACATTTCAAGGTGTCATGAAGACTTAGAAATCAACCGTGAACTTATAGCCTTTTTTTCTCTCAGGGATCTTAAGGGACTACGCCAAGCCAACATAGCCTAGAAGCATCGGGATCAGTGGGAACTAAAAAAATCCTCCCTAAGCATTTACCAGGCCACCTTAATGTGTGTACACAATTGATTAGGTGTTATGAGCTTCAAATGCTACATTGGATAACCTTACACTTGACTTAGACTAGAGTATTTAGTACCATTGTAAACAATAGGACAACAAGTGGACTGAATTGAGCTAGGGAAAACTTATATAGGATATCATAGAGGGTCCCAACACAAAGGTGTAGGATCATATGAGACATTTCAAGGTGCCATGGAGACCATGGAATCACCCAAAAATTATACATTTTTTTCTCTCGGGTATCTTAAGAGACAACGCTTGGCCAACGTAGTCTGGAAGCATTGGTATCATTAGGAACTGAAATTAATCCTCCCCAAGAATTTACAAAGCCACCCTAATGCATGTGTGTATTCGATTTGGTGTTAGGAGCTTTCGTTTGTAGAATATTGCATTGGAAAATCTTACATTGACTCAAAATAGATTATTTGGCATCATTACAAACAATAGGATAATGAGAGGGCAAAATTGAGATGGCGAAAACTGAGATAGATTATCATACGGGGTCTCGATATAGAGGTGTAGAATCATATGATATTTTTCAAGGTGCCATAGAGACTGTGAAATCACCAAATGAACTTATAGCCTTTTTTTCTCTCATGGATCTTAAGGGACTACGCTCGTCTCGACATTTTTAGGAAGCACGAGAGATCATTAGGAACCAAAAAAACCTCTCTAACGATTTAACATGCCACCTCGATGCATTTGCGTAGTCAATTTGGTGCCACAAACTTCCATTTGCAAAATATTGCATTGGACAACCTTAAACTGACTCATACTTGAGTATTCTTTACCATTACAAACAATAGGACATCGAGGGAATTGATTCAGGGGAAAACCTAGAAAGGATTTCATAGAGGGTTATGACACAGAGGTGTAGGATCAAACGAGACCTTTCAAGGTACCACGGAGACCGAGAAATCACCTAGTGAACTTAGAGATTTTTTTCTCTCAGGGATCTTAAGGAACTCCATCGAGAGATGTAGCCCAAAAGTACCGGGATCATTATGAACCTAAATGAACCCTCCCTAAGCATTTATCAGGCCACCCTAACACACATGAGCATTCATTTTGGTGCTACAAGATTCTGTTTGTAAAATATTACATTACGCAACCTTGAATGAATAAAAATGGAGTATTCAACACCATTACAAACAATAGGACAACGAGAAGACCAAATTCATCTATGGAAAACCAAGACATGATTTCATAGAGGGTCCCAACGTGGAGGTGTAGGATCAGACGGACCTTTCAAGGTGCCACGAAGACCATGAAATCACCCAACGCACTTATATACTTTCTTTCTCTTGGGGATCTTAAGGGACTACACCTGACCGATGTAGCCTAAAAGCATCAGGATCATTAGGTATTAAAAAATCCTCCCCAATCATTTACTAGGAAACCTCAATGTGTGTACACAATGGGTTCATTCCAACGAGATTTTGTTTGTAAAATATTGCATTGGAAAACCTTACAATGACTTAGACTGGAGTATTCAACACCATTAAAAATAATAAGATAATGAGAGGACCGAATTGAGCTAGGGAAAACTGATACATTTTTCATAGAGGTCCTAACATGGAGGTGTAGGATGAGATGTGACATTTCAAGGTGTCACGGAGACCGTGAAATCACCCGATGAACTTATAGCCTTTTTTTCTCTCAAGGCTCTTAAGGGACTACTCCCAGGAAAGTTGTTGGGAAGCACTTTGGGATTGTTGGGCACTAAAACAAAGCCTCCACAATAATTTAATAGGCCACCTTGACATGTGTTTTTATTTGGTTCGATGTCATGAGCTTTCGTTTGTAAAATATTACATTTCAAATGACCTTATAATGACTCATATTGGAGTATTTGACACCATTGCAAATAATAGGACAATGAAAGGAACGAATTGAGATAGGGAAAATCAAGAATTATTTTTGTATAGGGTCCCAACATAGATGTGTAGGATTAGACAAGACCTTTCAAGGTGCCACGGAGACTGAGAAATCACCCAACGAACTTATATCCTTTTTTTCTCTCAGGGATCTTAAGGGACTACGTCCGACATTTCCCAAGAATCCTAAGGATTGTTGGGAACCAAAACAAATCCTCCCAAGCATTTACCAAGCCACCTTGATTCATGTGAAAAGTCCATTCATTTCCATGAGATTCCATTTTGGTCTCAGGGGTCTTAAGGACTTTCAATTTGTAGATCTCTCTTTCTCCCTCTCACTCGCTCTCTCTTTCTCATTCTCTCAATTTCTCTATCTCTCTCTCTCTCTCTCTCTCTCTCTCTCTCTCTCTCTCTTATTTATTTTTATTTTTATTATAGGAGGTCCTGAGGTCCTTAGAGTGTCTCTAGGGTTCATTTCATAATGTTAAATTCAGTCCAAATATTCAAAAATTCAAATTTAGAGTAGGTATATGTAGGGAGTCTAGATGGTTTAAGGGTTGGTGTCAAGTGTCTAGTCTATTGAATAATTTTTTAGACTATTTATGCCCCTATATGCCCTAAATCTATACCAGTTTTTTGTAGACAAGATTGTCTCAGGAGGAGACCTAATTTGTAAGAACAATTTAGTCAAAACAAATGCTTAAAGTTTGAGTTTGAACCTGAAACTTCTTGGGCAAGTGAAATAGGGAAAAGGGTATCCTAAAAGCTCTTGAGTTAGTCTTGAAACCCTCTAAGTGAGAAAATAAGTTTTAAAAACCCTCAAGGAAGGGCTATAAGGATCAAAATTCGGTGTAGAATGAGGTGGTGGAGATGGGAAATAAAAATTTTCCTACACCTTAAGGGGCCTAAAGGGTGTCTAAAACATATATCTCTTAGTCTTGGAACCTTGTGGTTTATTCCCAACATGAACTCATGAATGAAATTGTTTCAATCTAAGAAAAACATGACAGTCTAGGAGTTTGAGTAAAAGCTAATGTTTACTTTGATTCTCATCACTTGGAAAGTTGTCATGGTGTGAAAAGAACATGGTAGAAGACTCTTGAAGTGAAAAAAATTAGTTAACCTATGCAAAAGAATCAAATTTTATTCTTTGCATCAAGTTACTTCTCAAATACATGAGTAAATGGATGAAGAACTATATCTAGCCATCTTCCTTAGAGAAAAATCAACACTTTCATTCAAAGAAATTGTACATCCAAAATAAATTGTATTCTCTCATGCTCTCTCTTTCTCCTTACCAAGATCACTCTATCTTTCTCTCACTCTCTCTTTCTCTCTCACTTTTTCTCTCTCTCCACCCCCTCTCTCTCTCTCTCTCTCTTACTTTCTCTCTCACTCTTGGTGATAAATTTGTACTTTTGGTAAATGTTCTTTATCATTTTTGATTGAAAGAGATGAAATCACTTAAATAATGAATATGGATACTTAGTCATTATTATTATGAAACCACACAAAATATAAAATTCAATAATATATCTTATAATTTGAATTAAAACTTTGAACCTCCTCTAGAAAAGGTTCTCTAAACATATATTTTGCACCTCCATATTATGAGAGTTAAGCTTTGACACGCATATGAACACGAATATATACACATGTACACATTGATAAATTGAATGAATAATTACTTGATTAGATAACTCTTTATATGTTATATAAATATTTCTTTAACCAATTTATGACTTGATTTCCAAAGTTTCATGCATATTATGTATGCAAACTACTAACACACAAAAGGTCATAAGACATAAAAAATGCTAGTATACAACACCAATAAATGAAAAATATCCATAATGTCATATATTGTCAAGTGCACATCATATTAGTCTGGATATAATTATAATATCATAAATGTAAGGTCTCATAAAAACATATCGAGTTCCAAATAGTATTAACATGCACAATAAATACAAATATGTGAATAGGTCATATAATACCAATTCAATGCCATATAGGCATACATACAATGTCAAACATGCATACAATGCCATGCACATAGGCATACAAAATAAATGTCATAAGACATATATATCCTATTCATCAAAATGTATCCCTCTCTTTTCCCTTCTCGAAGAAGGATCTCCCTTAAATGTAGATGGAGATATGTGAGATGACTTGGGATCCTCCACGGCATGACTACGAGTCCTCTTACACTCAAAACTCAATTGTAGTTGAACCTATAAATGCATACAATTTTTTGTCAAAACTTAATGTATAAGTTTTCAACATGTATAAGACCATGCTAATGAAACTATTTACATGTACATGCACTTACCGCAATCTCTCACACATTGAATCTACATTTCATGCTTAGAAAAGTCAATGGGAGCTACTTTGGATCATGAACTAGGGTGTCAAATGATGAGCTCGAGGCATTTTTTTCCCTTGAAGCAAAAATGGAATGGGTTAAACCCTACATACACATAAAATTATAAAATCAAACATCAAAATTAGCTTGTATAACTATATTAACAATATTTTTGAAAATGTATATCTAAACATTTACACCAACTAAGTACATAATGACAATATTTTAACTAGTTTTAAGAATACAACTATTTTTTTACCATACGAAACCTATGAATCATATGTACGGGGATGCTTCTGATTCATCGGTAGCTCTTGCATATACACAATGCATTCACATTGACTATCTACATGATGCTACAATGAGGGAAATTATTAAAATAATTAGACATAATATGAATTACACTCTAGTTCATGAAAATACATAATTTGTATACCTCAATTTTTTATTGTGCAGATTAAATCGTAGTGGCAATACCTTTCTCTACTCCTCACAAAGATGGTGGCATGTCTTGTTTGGTCATCAAATTTATAAAAAATATATCACATCAAGTTATTTGAGCATATATATATATATAACTTCCACTCAAATATATGTCTATATACATACATACATTTGAGTGAAAGTTATATATATACTCCTTGCAAAGATGGTGGCGTGTCTTGTTTGGTCATCAACTTTATAAAAAATATATCACATCAAGTTAGTTGAGCATATAACACACACACACACACACACACACACACACACACACACTCAATATATGTCTATGGAAATACATAGACATATATATTGAACATATATTTGTGTATATATATATTATATGCTCAACTAACTTGATGTGATATATTTTTATAAAGTTGATGATCAAACTAACTTTCACTCAAATATATGTCTTTATATGTATGTATATAGACATATATTTGAGTGAGTTACACACACACACACACACACACACAATTTACAAATTTAACATTCTAAATTACCTCTGTGAATGTATACATTGGCATGGTGCTCACAACCTATGGTTGGGATGATGACGTCCCTCTCGCGCCTTTGTAATATTAATGCATACACACACACACACACACACACACACACACACACATATGTAAATTAATAAATTTTACCAAGTTAAAATATATTTTTTTGAAATTTTAACATATATATGTGATTTAACAAAAATAAAGAATTAAGTGTTAAACCCTAGATATTGCAGAGAACAAATGTAAATAATGAATAAAAGTTTCTAGATACAAAAGGACAGAAGAAACAAGCTAAATAAATATGAAACCCTAGGTGCAAGAGAGAGAGTATAATACTTAGTTGATTTCGTAATTAATCTTGAAGTATGCTGGATTGGAAAACTGGTAAACATGAGGAGGAAATTTTCACAATCAAACACGAGAAAATCTTGGAATTGTTGAATAAGCATGGACTAGGGTTTCTATGATAAGAATATAGAGCATAGGCATTTTGGACTTCTATTAGGCGTCTGTGACTATGTAGGAGCTCATAAACTAGTTTTTCTTATGTCACAAGGTGGTCGCTAACCTTCGTCATTTTTCACCTATATTTTTACTATGCCCGTAGAGTTCGCATGTAACTTGCAAAAAAATGATATCTTGCAAAACAACAAAATACATCAAATCCTCAAAAATAAAATATGAAAATGGGGATTCACTCTAACCCCGGTGGTCACTTAATTGAGTGAGCTTACGACTAAGCATTGAACTACATTTCAGACTCCATGTAGTTCTTGTTCACATGTGTAACAATGTGCCCTAGGAATATCTTGTGCAAGTTGCACTTGATAATGATAAATAGCTAGATGTAGTGATGTAAATAGATGTGTGGATGGAAAAAAAAACTTCCCTTCTTATGTGTGTATGCAGAAAATGCAATCCCTTATCCCTTGAGTGAAAGCTAGATGGATGTCTTGATGCTCTTAGAATGCCTTTGGATGCAACCTTAGGTGGTGATAATAGATGCTTAGATCTTGGTCCTTTATTATGGTCACATAGCTTTATATTTATATGATTCCCTTGGTTGAATTTCACAATTAAAAACTAAAAGGCCGACCCATAAGAAAACAAGATGCCCAAAAGATAAAAGAGACCCAAAAGAGGTGAGTAAGATAAAGAAGGGTCGAGGTGCCCCAGAAAAGACGAGGGCACACAGGTATTGGTGTCCTATCTAGGCACCTTTGGTGTCCAGAGTTATAAAAGATAAAGCAGTAAATCATTGACTGTGATGTATGGTGTAAGAGACTAGAAAGAAGATCTCAAACACAAAAAAGGCTAAAGATAGTTGCAATTGCCAATTTTCTCACTTAGGAATCATATTAATAGTATTATGTGATTAGGACCTAGAAATGTACCCAAAGTGCATGATTTAGTGTCTACATTTTCCCCCACTTTATGTTTTTGAGTGAATACTTGATAACATAAAGTAGTTCAGAATTTACGTACCTTAGTTCCTTATAGATCGATGGTGAAAGCATACCGAGGAGATAAGTGAAAGCGAGGAGTGATAAAAATGAAGCGTGGGAGCTAAGAAAGAGGAAGTGTCCTGGGGTGAAAAGTGTATATGTTGTACCTGTTGTCATCGTATCTTGTCTTGTGTTTGATACTTCTCTTCTTATAAGTACGGACCTACAAAAAGAAGATAAAAATAGTAGTCAAAGTCATGTCTATGAAAAATTTAATCCAAGTATGTATAAATTATGTAAATACGTGAAAATTGGTAAAAGGAAAGTGTGCACCTAATCCGTGAAAAGTGAAAAGGGATAAAAATTTTCTGAATCGCTATAGAAGAATGAATTTTTAGCAATCTCACGTGTGAGAGTGAGTTTTGGGTGATTTCATGCAAAGAATGAGTTTTTGGGAGATCTCAATCTAAGAGTGAGTTTTTGAGTGATCTCACACCACGAAAAAAAGAGTTTTGGGGAGAAATATCTTGTGTTATTATCCATCCATGAATGCTTCATGAAGTTTTTACACCACTTCGAGATGATGTGATCTTACCTTGTTCCCTATTCAATGCAAGTAGAAAAAGAAGATAGAATGTGTTATGATTGCTAGAGGATTCTTCCTATGATATGTAAACTACTCTCTAAACTACTAAAAATTGTGTCAATCTAATAAAGTAATCAGTAATCGCCCTAGTCATAGGCTCTTAGGAAAGGTCTGGAGTTCCCATGCACTCATGTCTATATCTCGGCTTGCACTTGGCATTTGTGCTGAATCGAGGACCCAATCTAGGATCTCAGGTTGTTCTATGATTGTAACATGTTCTATTCTTGTACTTTTCGTGGCATGTACTAAATCTTTGACTGTTGTATGGGGTGAGTGATTCACCCATGTATGCCCCCCTCATTTGGGGCACATATGACATCACTAGGAGAATGTGGCCCAAAGGAGGACCTGATGTTGATATGAAATTATAACCCTGTAGGGGGAATGTACATGGTAGAAACCAAGGCACCTACAAACAAAGTGGCTAGGACACGTGTTAGTATAAACAAGAAAAGTACACTTATAGAAAAATATGTGTAATCTAGTAAGAAAAATAAAATTTAGATCATGAAAAGTGGGTTTCAAACATAGGAAATCGCTCACAATGTCACAAGAAAATCAAGGCCTAAGTAGCCAAAAGCATACAAGAAATGAACATACAAGACATAGGTAATACCCCACAAACAATGGCATACAATGGAAGACAAAGGAAAACAATAGCGGGTAATGCATCGACAACCATGGTGGAAAATAGTCCTGTAAGGAAAATTTTACACATGAAGCACCCATTAGCATGTTAGAAAGATAAAAAGTATGTCAATACATGTATATATCAATAGAGTAGTGTGCTAGTAAGACTATGAAGTGGTATAAATGAAAAAATAACATCCGTGATATGGAAGATAATGTAGATGCCCTTGGGAGCCTCATTGGGACCGGTAAGATGTACGGTGCCAAGCATTCGTGATGTATGTAAAAATCAAGTAGGAAGTCTACATTCACAAATAAAGACCAAGTGAATGTGCATGTGTATATAGAAAATATAATGACATACAATGTATCTGTCTAGCATGTGAAGCAAAGTGCACATGTAAGCATAAGTAAGTAAGAATAAATGCGACGAAGATATGCGGTATGTTATAAATGAGCGAGATGGAATGAAATGAAAAGTGAATGTGATAGGGGCAGTGTGCCCCCAGCGCAAATGTGTATGAGTATGCATGATATGAGGTTCATTTATAAAATATCCCTTGACAGATCAACAATGAACCATAAAACAAGAAGATTACATCATCGGAAAATGGTTTGAATTACATGCACTAGAAAGATATGATCGATGAAGCATAAAGCGTAATGTTTAAAAGAGGTGAGGTTCATTTGAGATTTAGACCCTCAAATGCTATCGAGTATGAACCATGGAACTATCTTTGCATCATAGGGTAGTGAGTGCAAATTATGAAGGTAAATACCAAAAAGATACATAGTGTGAAATGTGTGATAGTAGATGCTAGAATGAAATGTCATAAAATTCTAGAGTGTGTAATGTGTAGTTTGTGAGGTTCATGTATGTAGTATGCCCTTAATAGGCAAGTTTGAACCTTTGCACAAGATCACGTCATAGGTTAATGATGATACAAAGTGTATCAAGTGGTGTATGAGTGACTAGAAGTAGAGCATAGAGTGTAATGTGTATTTGTAGTAACTAGAGAGAATGGAGATGATTAAAGGGGGATAAAGCATGATGCACCCAAGTATATGATGTAAAGAAAAAAATAAAGTAATATCATCTAAGAGATCATCATTGTAATGGTCGAAGTTAAATGGAGAAGCTTCATAGACTTGGTAAGAAATAATATAAGGCTGATCATATAAGGATACATTGTGGTGTAAGTTGTACATGTCTATTGTGTATTCCTCATCAATGAAAGGTGGTAGGGGACAACCATGTGCATACCAATGATTAATATTTTATGAATAGAATATAAATGAATCATTATAAATAATACATGGAAAAACAGCACAGGGAATGTGATATTAGTATGATTAGGATCCAAGGTGACACCAATGTAATCAAGCCAAGACTTTAAGTGTAAGTGCATAATTGCAAGAATTGTGTGCAACAAAGACTAGTCGATGGAAGAAGCGGAGACCATAAGTAGCGGTGATGTAAACATGTCCATGATATAGGTGAGGAGAATGAGGTGGAGGAAGGATGTCATCGAGTATGAATCTAAGCTGATCCAAGCCGCCATACGTTCAAACAGAGTTAGAACTAGTGTTATCCAAATGAAATGTGGTGTCAATAAGCATTATTTATGAAAAGAGTGCATGTGAAAGGAGGTATTTTGGAAGAGGATTTAGATGAGGCTAGTGATATGATGTCTAATGTATGAACATACCCCTGAAAATGTACAATAGCATTAGTGGAAGGGGGTTTCTTAAATTGATATTCACATGGGCCAATAACGAAAAAATTATCATTGAAATATGACTCATCGATCTCAAGAGGATTGAAGTTAAGATTGCGTAATGTGTCATCATTAAGCTCTACGACATCAACCTCATCATCAAAATCTCTACTATTGGCATATTTGATTTGGATAACATCATCAATGATATTGGTAGGAGTGGAGTCATAGGTATGAAGGAGAGAAGTCTCGGAGGTGGAATGGTGGTGGGGATCGAAGTAGACAAGGAATAGTGAAATGAGATCGGTAGTATATGAGTGGGAATGGATGGTATGCTTGCAAAGGTGGAAGAAGGTTGTGAAGCACTAGATTGAACAATATTATATGTACTGATGTTTTATATGGAATAGGTTGTGAGGAGGGATATGCATTGTAGTGACGGGGTATATGCGAGAAAAACTTGAATGGGTCAAGGTCAACAACAATGGTATGTTCATAACCTTCATGTAAGAACTTAACACATCGATGTAGTGTAAAAGGGACAATGCACATTGCATGAATCCATGGTATACCAAGCAAGATATTGTATTTAAAGGAGGTATTAATGACGAAGAATACCATAGGAACAATATTAGGCCTAACTTTTATAGGTTAAGGGATAGTGCTTAGACATGTATGCAGTGGTAGAATCATAAATAATAATGAGAGTATAATTTTTCATAATTAGATTATCAGTAATACCAATTTTTCTAAGAAGGGAGTGAGCACATAGATTTATGGTAGATCCATTGTCAATAAGTACACACTTGATACAAGTAGTACTAATTGTGGTGGTGATAAGTAGAGGATCAAATGGAATGTCATAGTAAATGGTGAAATATCCTCATCATTAAATGATATAGCATGTGGTATATTTTTGAGATATTGAATGAGATGTGTGAAGGCCACCGGTGAATTATTACTTTCAATGTGAATAGAGCGAAGGGTGGCCTCTAATGTTTGATGAAAATTGGAGTGCGATAAATCATAAAGGAGATCTTGGTCAATGTATTCTTAAGCTTATCTACAATATCATAACCCTTAGAAGTAGTGATAGGAGCTATAGAAGTGATAAGTGGTGGGATAGAAATGGGTTGAGCCATATGAGGATGAGTGTGGTGAGTGGTGACTACATTGATAGTGGGATCAACCATAGGAGTAATGAAGTGAGGAGGATGTTGAGTATGAACTTGCATAAAATCAGTAGTAGTAGTAACCATGCCAAAAACCTTAGTTGGGGTGAAAGAAGGATAAGAAGATTGATCCATGAATTGAGAATAAGAAGATAAATTTTGATACATGCTCAGAAGGTAGGGTTTGAATGGACATGTTCACTAAATGATTTAATAAAAATAAAGAATTAAGTGTTAAACCTTAGATATTGTAGAGTAACAGATGTAAATAATGAATAATAACTGCTAGATACAAGAGGACACAAGTAATAAGATAAAGAAATATGAAACCCTAGGTGTAAGAAAGAGAGATTATAAGAATTATCTAATTTTGCAATTAATCTCAAAATATACAAGACTGGAAAAATGGTAAATAGGAGAAGGAAATTGTCACAATTGAACACAACAAATCCTAGAACTATTAAATGATCACGGACAATGTTCTTGGGATAGGACTAGCATGACTACGCATTTGGGACCAATGATGGACACATGTGACC
Organism: Taxus wallichiana var. yunnanensis; assembly: GCA_018340775.1. Taxonomy (NCBI): domain Eukaryota; kingdom Viridiplantae; phylum Streptophyta; class Pinopsida; order Cupressales; family Taxaceae; genus Taxus; species Taxus wallichiana. The sequence continues at coordinate 861,056,211 of CM031240.1, read as the reverse complement.
ATGTAGGAGATTAGAAAATAGTTGTTTCTTGTGTCATGGGGTGGTCATTGACCTTCATCATTTTTCACTTGTATGTCTCACTATGCTAGTAGAGTTCTCTTGTAACCTGTAAAATAAATGATATCCTGCAAAACCCCAAAACACATGAAATCCTAAAAAAGAAAAAATGAAAAATGGGTTTTCAGAATCACCTTGGCATCACCGGAGTGAGTGAACTTACGATAGTGTTGAACTACATTTCAGACTCCATGTAGTTATTGTGCGTGTATGTATTAATTGTGCACTAGGAAGCTCTTGTGCAAGACGAACTTGATAGATAACAATAGCTATATGTATAAATGTAAATAGATGTGTGGATAGAAAAAAAAAATTCTCTTCCTATGCGTGTATGCATAAAATTCAATCCCTTGTCCCTTAATTGAAAGCTATATGGATTCCTTGATGCTCCTAGAATTCATTTGGATGCAACCTTAGGTGGTGATAATATATTCTTAGAGCTTGGTCCCTTATTACGGTCATATAGCTTTATATTTATATGATTCCCTTGGTTGAATTTTTCAATTAACAACCAAAAGGATGACCCATAAGAAACAAATATGCCTAAAATATAAAAGAGACCCAAAATACGCAAGTAAGATAAAGAAGGGTCAGGCGGTGCCCAAAAAGACGAAGGTGTCTAAGTGTTGGTATCTTGTTTGAGCGCTAGTGTCCGAGTTATAAAAAATAAAACAGTAAAGCATTGATTGGGTTGGGCTGTAGGGTGTAATAGGCCAGAAAGAAGACATGAAACACATATAAAAGGACAAACATAGCTGTCAATTTCTAATTTTATCACTTAGGAATCATCTAAATAGTAGTATGTGATTAGGACCTATAAATGTACCCAAAGTGCATGATTTAGTGTAAAAGGTACAAAATATACATCAAGTACTCATATATTTTTGTAACATGTAATAAAAAATAAAAAATACCTATGAAGGTGTCATCGATGTCTAAAATCCAAATGTATCACTCAAAAAAGTTTCAGACATAGCCACATCATCATGTGTACCACTATGAAACTCCACCAACACCAGTTTGCATGAAACTATCATCCTCATTGGGTCCAATGCATATGCTACCACAAGATGTGCAAAGATGTGGCCTCATGCTACTACTACCTAGAGGAATCCTTTATCTACCTCCACCAACATCGGTATCAGAAACCTCCCTTGTATGTTGGACAAGGGTATCGAGAACACCTAAAGTGTGTGCAGTGTATCAATCTCTATTGTCTCCTTCACTGCTGTAGGGATAGTCTTAGGATGAGGGGATTTTGTATGGGGACTCTAGCATGCTAAATATTAGCAGGTTGTACACATGGTCTATCCCGTGCGATTCTTTTCCTTGGCCCTAAAACTTGCGGTAGTCAAAATAGTTAGGGATCTCGTTGAGGATAAACTCACAATAGAGTTTCCTCAAAAATTATAATGGAACCTCATTGTTATTGCAAGGTGGTATATCAAATACCATCCACCATTAGTCCAAAAATTATATTTTTATCAGATTATTGTTGCACTAGTGGATTGAAACCATTTGCATGACAATGGAACTAGAAAATTGGTTCTATGGTTCGTGAATAATGCACATATGAGGTATTTTGTAATTATTTTTTTACATTTTCATATGATAATTTATTATCATAATATTCCCTACAAGAATCTCTTAAGATTTCCACTCATCAATTTGACTCATTTCGACGTCAATCTAAGCAAATAATTCCTCCAATGTGTTTGCAAGCGAGACACAATGGGGGTTTTTGGAATGGGGATACCTAATTGATTTAATCAATTCATCTATTTAAATCTTATTCTCTCGTAATGAACCATTACACCAAAACCTCAAGGCATTAGTGAAATCCGCACATGAGGATCATAACATCCCACCATGCTTCGTAGCCCAGGACCTCAAGCTAGATTTGCGCTCGTATAGTGGGACCCCGCCCAACCCTATACGACCCCGGTGCGAACACTGCAATGTCGGCATAGCTACCCGTGCCGGGACTCGAACTTGGGTGGTCGCTCTGATACTAAATGTAATGAACCATTACCCCAAAACCTCGAGGCGTTAGTGAAATCCGCACATGAGGATCATAACATTCTACACTATATGGGCTATTAAATCCTCATGACTACCTGGAGGATGTTTAACAATTTTAGGAGGGCTGTGAGGATTCACAGGGTTTATTTGTGGTTGTGGAGGAATTGTAAGAATAAAAACATGTATTTAATTAAAATCTATAATAAAAATATCAAACAATTACCAAATTTGATTACAATTCAGAGAAAATAATTTTCCCTACCTCTTCTTCATGGCGACATCGTCAAATCAACCTCAATCCAACCTTCTACGTGATCTATAGATGTTTTTGGGAGAAAAAGGGTTGAAGATAAAACACAAGTGAAGGGTTTGTAGTGAAATTCACGTTTGGGGAAAATGAAAAGGATGAATGTGTTTTGAATTTTTTTATGTATAATATGGGGAAATGCGTACGCTTTATGTTTTGGTAATTACCAAACCAAAATCTTCCCCATCCTAATTCCAATTTTGGTTCTCCCAAATTTTGTCCACTTTTTGTCCCCCAAAATCCACGAACTTACCCTTTTGTCTTCCATGTTGCTAGGGTAAACATTTCCATCATCATATTATTTATCAAATACCTCCACTCAACAATATTATTTTCATTCACACAAGTAGTAGAATTAATAAATCTCTAAGAGGAAAATGTAATATTAGAACTAAGAAACATGATAATTATAATATAAGTGGTATACATTGAAATGTGAAACAAAGAACTCATAAATACACATACTTGGATTCCCTTCCTTCCATTTTTGGTTAGATATCCCTCGAAGGTCTTATACTCTTCATCCTCCTCTTCCTCATCACCATGTCCACCAAATCTATGTTGAGCCCCTCACTAGTTGGATGTGCTTAGGTGATATGTACATATCCCTATCCATATCCCATAATCACCACTACTATATGTTGTTATCTTAGTTGTTGTTTCTCTTGTGGTGGTGGTGGTTTTAGTGTGGTTATTACTCCTTGTATCCCTTGACCTCTCATGTGGGCTAGGAAACCCCTCTTGAATCTATGATGATAGTAAACCACGGTGTTAAGAGTTTCCATTATATCCTCTCTAACTAAGTGTCTATTCACTCTCACGTGCCTTGATAAAACACTAGTATGACTAAAATATATTCTACCAATGGTTTTCTAAAATATTGTGGAGCCTAAATAATTATATTGACCTACATTTAACCCAAATTTTCCCTGACCTACCCCTTTAAAGAATACATTATTAATGAATCCCTATCTAACTTAGAATCATCTCATCATTGCATATGGATCTACAATCAAGTCAACATTATTCAACATCTTAAATTTCCATGGAGTATCTCAAAAGGGGTCCATGTTTGCCCACTACCATGCTCGATGTCTCCAACTAATCTTATTGGAATTGTATGAGTGTATGACTTAAAGATTTGACACACCCATATCATCAAGAGAGTTAGGTAGCTCAATGACTACCCTCCCAACCTCATTATCCTATATATATACTCATATGTATGGGATACAATTTCCTTAACCAAACTAAACTGACACCCATGTTTCTTAATCTATTTAAAAATATGAACCTAATAATAAATCAGATGATTTTTTCCCTTATCCCTAGCTACATGTGCAATATAATATTCTAAAAAATGACTTGCAGAAGTTAATTATTTGAGCATCCGTCAACCATAAAAACTTAATTCCCTACTTGGAACCTCCATTAGGATCATTTTTATCTCCAAAATATGTAACCCACTCTTGAATTTCTATAGGCCTTTAGTGGATTCCAAATCCACCTTCATCCTCGTATCTAGAAGACCTATGATATGGTACACATTATCCAAAATGATAGTCCACTCTTCCCCTACTCACAAAAATAGAATGTGTTCTAGTTCACATCAAAATGCATGAAAACATCAAACAAAATCCTACTAATTAGTTCCACTAATGACATCGCTATAATATTTTAGATCCTTGAGCAATTTGGAAGCACGATCTCTTGTAAGGTAAGTTGACCAATATCCCTTATAACAAATCCAATTTCCTAGCATGACTCCACCTCGCATATTCTCCATGGAACCACCCAAACACCAAAAATAGAGACAAGTTAGGCCACATTTAAGGAAAATTCACCAAATTTTATAAGGAAATAAATTATACACTTAATAGTTTTAAATCCATCAATATCAATTGCATAGTTGTCATTATCTACATGTGGTGGTAGTGTTCTTGTAAATGGTAGTTACATTTTTAGTAGCGAGAGTTTAGTCAACATTAAGGTAGTTACATCACATTCCATGGTAGTTGGATTACTACCACCCTTGAAATTATAACCACTAGTCTTCATATACCAATGATTACTCTCTAAGATTCCTAGGTAAATATCTTCAGAGGATGAATCATACCTTAGGCAATTGAGCATTGATGAAGAATATTTTTGTCTTTGTCATTGGAGGAAAATATTCAAAGGGCATATTATTGAGAAACCTTTTATAGTGAGCTATGAATTCCCTCATAGTCTCATTTAGATCCTTTCTATCTAAACTAATTTAACTAACAGTCTTGACAATCTTCAGTATATTTAAATCTTTCTTCAAAACTAGTTTTGATGTCATCCCAATTTGTGATGGATCTAGATGGTAGGAGATAGAACCATTACATTTCCTTTTCTTGTAGATATTATACAAAAAAATATCACACTGAAAATCTTCATGTTTAATTCTAATAATTCTGCATGATGTGATGAAGGTAGAGATGTGTTCTTCAGGAAGTGTGTAATCACCTTTGAACTTTGGAAATTTATTACGGGAACTTGTCAATAGATCATAGAGAGGAGCTGCAAGAGAAATTGGACGTGTATTTCTTCCCCATGAAACAATTGGTTGGGTTATTTCTCTCTCTTATTTCATTTCTTCTTCTAAAATTCAAAGTTCAATAGTGGATGGAAGGTAGGAGAGTTAAGAGGATTTTGGATAGGACATGGAAAAAGGGTCGATTTAATAAAGGTTCTCAATAGAAAGTTTTCTCAAAGGGATTACATATTTTTAGATTCTATGGGAATTTAATTTTTTGGGAATTTTAGATTTCAAAGTTGTTTTTTTTGGTTTTTTGGGAATATGTATTTTTTAAAGATTTTATGGTTCATATATTAGGTGCAGAATATGAAAAATATTCCCCACAGTGGGTGTCAAAAACTATTGGCAAACTAATTTTTCAGGTGGGGAAATTGTGAGACTTCACTAATGCTATGGGACTAGGTCCCTATGCTTGAATGGGGCTGATCCATTTATTGAAAATAAGGAAATAAACACAATCTAAACTAATCTTTGGGGTGGACCGAAGACTAGGGATTGCACATGAATACTTCCCTAAACATGTGGAAAGTGTTCGTATGGAATACAAGGAGGAAAATTATTTAGAGATGGATATATGAGAAGGAAAAAGGGAAGGGATTTTAATAAATGAATTTAATAGAAGAGTTCATTGTATTAAAATCATAGTATTTCATTTGCATTCAATGAGAAAAAATATAAAAATCAACAAGGAACAAAACACAAAAATACAAAGTCTTAATGCATAACATTAACCAAGTGCATGGCTCATGGATTATCGTTGAGATGGAGAGGAAACATAAGCAAATAAAATAAAGAAAAATTGATCACTTGTTTCTAGAAATATTATGGGAGATAGTAAACAAGATTAACCATCCCCTTACAACGAGGAGGTCATATGCTTTTATAGCTTTACAATGCAACTCTTCGTCTAACCCCCACATGTCTCTTCATGTCCTTATTCAACTTGTCACTCTTTTTCTTCCTAGGATATGATAAAATAAGTCCCCTTTTTATAAATCAAAAGGTACTTTTACACTTCACCATTATAATCACTTAAGTGAATAAGAAAAATTACAATGATTGCTTACATCAAATAATTATAAAGGGGGAGAAGAGGAGAAATAATGAAAGAGGAGAAGAAAAGATAAATTCTTGAAGCATGGATGAAGATGCCCCACCTTTGATGAAGATCGATTCCAAATAATTTTTAAATGAAAAATTTATCCATGATGAACCTCCATTCTGATGTGATGATGAATATCTCTAATGAAGATCTTTGAACACCCTAGAAATGATGAACCTCCGCAACACAACTCGGGAAGAGGAGTGATGAGTATTTCCCCACTCTAGAACATTGCACATTATGAGCTCATGCCTTGATATATTGTCTAATGGAAGATAATTTGAGAAAAAGGAATATTTCCCTCACTCAAACAATCCTTAAATAATTGAAACAATGTAATTCCTCCAAACTATTAGGTCCTTGATGCAAACTGAGACCATTACCTACATAGTTCAACATTGTGATGATTCGTGGCCTTAGGGAAATAGAGCCATCCATGGGAGGAGGTGAAAAGCACCTCAACCATGTGAAGAATTAAGATGAGAAGAAAGATGAAACATGATTTCCACTTATGATCAACCCATCTGGCGAAGTGATAAACACATTGAGACTAGAATGCTCCATTGTGACCAAAATTGGGAACCGAGAAGGATTCTCATTTGTTTGAGACATAATGCCACTTTTCACACTTTTGAAAGCATGATTTTGACCTATATGATGGTTAAAATTATTGAGGAACATAGGATGAAAAACCATGATCATTTCATTCCTTTTTCTAGATACTTACTATTTTTAGTAAGTATTTATTGGGTGACTAGTTTTGGTAATTTCATTGAATTGACACCTTTGTGCATTTTTCCTCATATGGGAATGATTTTAGTGTCTCAAACCCATTCATTCATTGGACCTACTACACTTAATAAGTTCCTTGAATTATGAATTACTAAAAATATACATTGGCCAAGGGGTATCAAATCGGAATGAAAACGGTCTCCAAAAATTCTACTCCCCGTCGAGATGCTTTGTTTTAATTTTCAAGGGTTTCACTCATCTGGATATTCACAAATTCAAAAAGGAAACTTGAAAATATGCATGTTCTTTGTCTAATATGGTAGAATGATGAAAAATAATAGCCCTATATAAATTCAATCATACCAATTTTCATGGTGCAAGAAAGTACTCATTGGGAAGCCAATTTTTCAAGGATCTCATGCTCCGATTTTTAGCTTGTTCATCTGAAAAAAAATCCAAATATATGAGGATGAAATTTTCCATGGTGGAAATTTTATGATTTCTACAAAATTGGATGAATAAATAAATGAGGTCATTAAAATATTCATTCTAAAGGCATTCATCAATGGAAGCTTTAGTCGAATCTCGTGGAAAACGAAGCAAGGGTTTGTGAGATATGAGAAAAAAATTAGTTCTGAGCATGGGGTTTCCAAATTAGGCATTATATTGTTACAAAAAAATGGAGGGAAAGGATATAAAAAACTAAATTATAAAAATGGAAAAGGATAATTTGAATATTCAAATGTTAACAGTTCTTAAGCCAAACCTCACTCTTGATTCACTTACACTCCTCCTTAACCCGGGTTGAGAGGGGGTTAAAACATTCCAGATGGGGGAAGTGATATTCCATTGCACCTTAACATGTTTAGTAAGTGGTGTAATGGTGAAAAATTTCTGGCATCATTAATTGCTCCATGGGTTTGTATCTTCACGAGAAAGGGGACTATCTTACCTGTGAGGTGAAAACATGAACCTAACCACCAAAGATGTCACTTAAGTGACGAGGATGCTTTCCTTCTTGGGGTCATACTTTGTTGCACACATTTCACTTTTACACCAGGTGAAAAGTGAAAAAGTTATTGCAGTCATGAAAAGTGTACCAAAGGGTGCTAGAACATGAGGAAGGGGCCAAGATTGAGCGTGAGTTGTTAAACTCCACCTAACCACCAAAGATGTCACTTAAGTGACGAAACTTCAAACTTGAATTCCTCCTCCATTGGGTTCAAATTTTTTTGCACCCCATGAAAAATTTCAACATGTTTAAAGGTTCAAAATTTATTATAGCATTGAAAAGTTTGACTTGGACACTCATAGTAAGTATGCCTTCACCAACAACTACCAAAAATAGACCACTGAAGATTAAGTTTTTTTCCCCAAAGCTTCCCAGAGAGTTTCATGGGAAATAAATATGATTTTGACTATAAAATAAATTTTTATACTAATGGGAATACTTTCAAAATCCAATTATGCCTAAAATTAAAAAATTTACCCCACTTTTTGATTTTGGTCAAGCCTATGCGCCAAAAGGTCAAACTACCACCAAAGAGAAACTTGAATTTTTGTCTAAATTATCACATGGTAAATATATAGGGTTTCATTAAATTTAATTTGATTTTCAAATCGGGTACCAAATCCCTTTATAACTCCCAAAATTATCATTTGAATATTTACCAAGATTAAAGATTTTCACTTGCATTATCGGGCCAATATCTCAAAATCCAGATGATAGAATCTCCCATTTTTTTGGAAATGTGAAGTAGAAATATTTATATTTCCAATTTTTTTGGTCACTTCACAAAAATACCTGATGTTAATTTTCCATCTTAAACAAGCTCACTAGCTATTTCACTCCTTTCATTTCCCCGCACCCCGCAACAAGTAGCCTAGTGTTGCACATCTTGTTCTTAAACCATTTTATTCTCGAATAATTTCCATAAATTCCTCTAATGATATCATATCTCAATCACACTCTACTTAGATGCATTATCTCTTCTTTATTCATCTTTAGAGGATATTCATTTAGTGCAAGAGTCCTAAAAATAGGCCTTTTTAGGCCTCCGGGAGCAACTCCTTCAAAATGAATCTCAATGAACACATGAATTGTTTCCCATAAACTTACTGTTATCCAAAATTTTCCCCCTGCTCATTTTTTGGCTAACTCCTCTCATTCTTCCCTCTCTTGTGCCTCAGTCACAAAATTTTGCTTTTCAGGCACTCAAAACCTTCTGGAAATGGCACCATTGGATAGAGCTCTTTCTTAGCTTCCCAGAAAGGTAAAGTTTTCCTCCTAACTCATGTATTTTTCAAGTTATGGCTCAGTGGAGTTTTTGTGGGAAATTTTCCCCTAGAAGGCCCGCAGCCAATCAGAACTCACCACGTGTCCAGGCCAAAAATATCAAAGCGACCCGATTTGGCCCTGTTTTGCCCTAAAACTTCAAATCGCCATATCTTTCGATCCAGAGATCTGTTTTCACGTTCTTTATATCAATGGAAAGCTGGTGAAATTATCTACAAGATTTCAGGGTCAATTTTTCATTTTGGTGGAGTTTGGAGAGAGAAAATCAAAAAATGCTTCTAGCACGTGGTCATGAATAGAAATGACATTTCAACCACCAATTTTAATGAAGAATGGCTCACATTCTCTCCCAGCATGGTTAAAAATGTCAGGGAATGGGTCTGTCAGGTCACCCATGCTGTTTTGATGGAATTTTGGTCAATGGTTGAATCCCTTCCATGTTTTCCCACGTTTCTCTCTCCTGGGCTCGTCCCTTGCACTGTAAAAGCTAGATTTGGCTCATTTTTCAAAGGGTTGAACATTTTTTGTGTATGGCAAGCTCCCTTTTTCACCTTGGAAGTGATTTAGTGGAATAACAAACCTTTTCTAGAAACTACAACTATATTTTTTCCTTTCAGGTGTTTGAATGCAAGTGATTTTGATGTTAAAATAACAATACAGGCCCTGTGATTAGTTTTTATCCTCTGCTGGTGTTGTTTGCCTAATTTCTAACACTTCATTACAGCTATCAGTTTGTGCATGTTGTTTTTGTTGCATTTTATGAACTGTGTCAATTTGTAGAAGTAAAAAATGCTCACCACTCCTTTGGTGCATCACCTATTAGCATTAGTTTTAGTTCTTTCTTTTTGCATTTTCTATCCTTGTCCCTTTGAAATTTAGAGTAGATTTAGGAGTTTAAACCTCTGCAATTGTGCAAGTAAAATAGCTGATCAGAGGAGTTGAGGAACCAGCCTCTAATCTGGAGATTTCTCTTCCATTTTTGCAAGTCCCACACTTGGGAAGAGGATTCAATGTTGTGCAATCACACTGGATGCTAGTATGATCAAACTAGAAATTTGATCAACATCTGGGGTGTCTTTGCTGATTTGCAACAACACTTAACTACACATGAAACACAATTTAAAAATATATTTAGCACATCCCTCTCATCTATGATGGGGTTTACATAACCTAGTTCAAGGATTTTTGAGTGTGCATTTAGTTGTCATGGCAAAAAATTTCAATTTATCATGCTTAACATTTAGCATGAAATTTTTTTTCTCTATCTTGGGGACTTATTTCAGATTGAACAAAGTGATTATGGAGAAAGTAGTATTCCCAAAATATCAAGACACTAATAGGACTAGTTCCTTATCCATCGGGATATAAGAGTCATTGCTAAACAAGGATGGACACTAAAAAAACTCATTTATTGAACACAACACATGACAGAAAGGGAAACACACAACAGAAAAGGAAACACATAAACCTATATTCACCCATGGTACATGAGGGGGACAACCTACTTTTGATGAAGTAATTTTCTCTTCAAGACTAATCCTCTGGATGGATCATGTTGAGTGACGATGTTCCACGAAGCCATTGATGGGTTCAAGGAATTATCCTCCTTTTCTAAACTAATTATGAAAGCCATGTGCTTTCATGAGTACATGTATTCTTGGGAGGTGTGAGTATACATGACCTTTTTAATGCTCGGGATTTTCTCAAAAAGGTCATTGTTCTTGTTATCTTGAAATTTAGTCTCGTTTTGTAAATTGCCTTCTATGTTCACCCATGTTGCCTATTTCTCATTTTTATTTCATCATCTCCCCAATTTAATTTTTTATTTGGTTGTTTGAATGTTCTAAGCTTTCCTCTTTCCCATATTCATGTTTATCGACAAATTTTTCATAAGAGGCCTTGAATTCATCTTTTTGTTTTATTTCATTATGAGATGTTTGGATATTAAATGAAGAATCAAACATAGTCTCATACCTATCTTGTATGGCCATAACATGAGTCAAGAGGTTAAGAATTAGTTTGAGATCTTTAGTACCTTCCACAAAGTTCAATTTTTCTTGTAAGTACTCCTTTAAAATTGTTAAGATCTCACCATCACATTCGTTAGAATAATTTTTTTTTTTTTGAAACTTAACAAAATAGTTTGGAGAAATTGATCCATCATCCCAAGGCTCATTGAACTTCACTACTTCTTCATTATGGGAGGCTTCATCATCAAAGGACTCAAGGACCTTTGTTTCAATATTTTCCTCATAGAAATAATCTTCCTCTTCAAATGGAAAAGAGAAAACTTCACTTTCATCAACACATCCATTAATCATTAGCTCAAGAGGGATATCATATTTTTCACCTTGATAAAATTCATCATGACCAACTATTGAATTGGTTGAGAAGCCAACACTAGATTCATACATTTCTTGTGATCCCATGGCTCACATCAGAATTTCAAGGTTGAGTTGGGGATTTTATTTTTATTCCAAATCTCTTATCATTTGTTACACGGATTCTTCTTTGAAACCTTTTGAAGGCTCATCACACGTTGTCCTTTATTCTTCCTGGATGACATGATAAAGATAATATTCATCTTTGAATGAGAATGTGAATACATCTTCATTGTGAATAAACAAATTGGCTGAATTTTAGGCTTGGTACTCATCAAGAATCATTTCATCTTCCTCATGACTTGCATCATCTGGAAACTCGGGCTTGTCCTCTTGTAACTCAATATTTATCCACACTTCTTCATAATCAATACCCCATCAGAAAGGAATTCTTGGTCCTATCAATATATGGATCTCATCCTCCTCTTTGGATGTTATCAAATGATTCATATTCCCACCATATTATTACAAGATGTTACCTCCCGATTTTTGGCTTTTTTATCTTACACCTCATCTTTTTTTCTCGAATAAACTTTTCCATCTCTCCCTTAACTAGAATGGTTACGGAAGAAAAATTGCTCTAGATTTTTCCTCCCAAGTCTCAGAAAATATTCTACTTAGCAACATTCCAAATGGTGTTGGAATGTCTACTACAAATATATTCAATGATCAATTCTTGCTCAAATACTCAGCGAGAGCCACTTGTCCATCCTTTATCTTCCCCACAAGTGGGAATTATTTTGAATCCATGGAGCAACAAGAGCCACTGGCTTGTGTCAAGTAAAACCCGAGAGTTTTGGAAACTTTTATGGGAATTATATTGTTAGAAGCACCTGAATCTACTATATAATTATTCAATTGGTATCTTCCAATAATAAGGGAGATATAGAAAGGATAAATCTTATTGGTCTTAGATGCGCTCAAAGTGAGAATATTCGAGATGGAAAGGAAGGAGGATTTGGTAGTAATCCTTTGGAAGATGGTGTAATAGTGTTGGAATTTGGGTTAATACCTTTGACATGATTTTCAAATTGTTTTGGGTGAGTCCATAAATATTCAAGTTCAGAAATTTTCACTTTATACTTGCTCATGTGTTTTATGATATCAAAGAAGAGGAGGTAGATGTCTCCAAGGTGTTGGAATCTTTAGGGAGTGAAGGAGACACTACTTTGGAATAAGGGCTACTTTGGAAACAGAGGTGGGTTTAGAAGCTACAACATGCTTATTAGATGTCTCAGAATTTTTTCTAGAAGTATTCACTATTTTTGAAGTAGCATTAGAAGGCTTAGAAGAAGAATATTTAAGTTAGGTAAACATATGATACTTACTTGTTTCAGTTGGGTTCTTCTTGGATGCTATGAGATCTTTATTTTCCATTACATACTCTATGTAAGGTGGAAGTGTAACTCATCTATTCATTATTTTGTAAGTTAGAGTCACCACGGGAGGATCTGCATCTTTCTCTTCTTTGGAGTAGCAGTTACAGAAATTTGTTTTTGGGACTGGGCACAAGTGAACATTACACAACATAAACTTGGTGCATCATCCTCTTTTATTTCATCCCCATATGAATATTTAAATTACTTGATATGAGCATCATCAACTTCTTTAATTTCAACCCCATTCTCTCATTGTGTATCACAGCTACGTTGATAGGGAGTCTCTAGAGAGAGTATTTGGGGAGGTTCAATAATTCCTATTTCATTCTGAAAATTAATCTTCCTTGTAGCATATCTCATGGTACCTTTTTCAAGTTTTTTTACTGTAATCGGACCATTTTCTAATTTTTGAATCGGGGGTCCGTGGAGGTAGAATTAAACATTTGACCCTTTTTTTACCACTTGGATTTTTGACTTTTCTAGAAAGGATCAAAGTATCCTCTACTTCAACAATATATTTATGATCTTCTCTAAGATTCTAAGGTAGATATCTTGAGAGGATGAATCCTAACTTAGGCAATTGAGCATTGATGAAGAATATTTTTCATGTTGTCATTAGAGGGAAAAGCTACAAAGGCTATCATCTTAAGCAACCTATTATAGTGAGCTATGAAGTCCCTCATAGTCTCATTGGAATAATTTTCATCTAAACCAATTGAATCGAGAGGTATTGAAAATCTTCAATATATTTACATATTTCTTCAAAGCTAGTTTTGATGTCATCCTAGTTTTTGATGGATCTAGATGGTAGAAGATAGAACAATTCTACTACCTTTTCTTGCATAAATTCTAAAACAAATCTCACACTAACATATTCATGTTTAATTCCAATAATTCCGCATGATGTGATGAAGGTAGAGATGTGTTCTTTGGGAATATTTGTTCCGTCACCTTTGAAATTCATAAAATTATTGCAGGAACTTGTTAGAAGATCATGAAGAGGAGGTGCAAGAGAAAGTGGACCTATATTTCTTCCCAATGAAACAATTGGTTAGGGTATTTATCTATCTTCTGAAATTTATTCTTCTTCTAAAAATTCAAATTTGAATGGTGGGTGGAAGGTAGGAGAATCAATAGGATTTTTGATAGGACATGGGACAAAAAACCGGGTTAAGAAAGGTTATCAACAACAAGTTTTATTAGAGGGATTGCAGATTTTTAGATTCTATGGAAATTTATTTTTGGGATTTTCATATTTTAGAGTTTTTTTCATTTATTGGGAATATGTATTTTCTAAATATTTTGTGGTTCATATATTAGGTGCGAGAATATGCAAAATCTTCCACATATTGGGTGCCAACAAATGTTGACGAAATAATTTGTTGGGTGGGTAAATTGTGAGACTTCACCAGAACTCTAGGACTAGGTCCCTTTACTTGAATGGAGAAAATCCATTTATTGAAAATAAGGAAATAAATAAAATCTAAGCTAATCTTGGGGCTGGTTTGAAGATCGGGAATCACACCGGAATGCTTCCCTAAACCTGTGGCAACTATTTGTATGGAATACAAGGGAGGAAAATTGTTTTGAGGGGGGTATAGGAGAAAGAAAAAGGAAAGGGATTTTAATAAATAAATAGCATATCAGTGTTCATCAAATTAAAATTAGATTATTTCACTTGAATTAAATGATAATAAAACCATGAGAACCAACAAGGAATAAAATAAAAAAGTAAAAAGTCTTAATGCTTAACATTCAACAAGTGCATGGCTCATGGATTATAGTTGAGATGGAGAGGAAACATAAGAAAATAAAATAGAGGAAATTTTATCACTTGTTTCTAGAAATATTATGTGACCTATTAAACAATATTAATTATCCCCTTATAATGACGAGGTCATCTCCTTTTATATATTTACAATGCAACACTCTGTCTACCCCCCACGTGTCTCTTCATGTCCTTATTCAACTTGTGATTATTTTTTTCCTAGGATATGAGAAAATAAATCCTCTTTTATAAATCAAAAGGGGATTTTACATTTCACCATTAGATTCACTTAAGTGAATAAGATATATTACAATGATTTCTTACAATGAATAATTAGAAATGGGGAGAGAAGAGGAGAAAGAATGAGAGAGGAGAAGAAAGAAGAAATGATCCAAAACATGGATGAAGATTCCTCCACCTTCGATGAAGATCCACTCCAGGATAATTTAAAGATGAAAATTTGATCCATGATGACACTCCATTGTGATGTGATGATGAAGATCTTTGATGAAGACTTTTGAACACCCTAGAAATGATGAACCTCCACAACACCGTTTGGAAAGAGGAGTGGTGAGTATTTCCCAACCTTTGCAACATTGCGCATTATGAGCTCATGCCTTAAATGATTGGCTACTGGAAGATAAGGTTAGCATAAAGGAAGATTTTTGATGTAGCTACATTCACATTTAGTCACCATCAAAAGGTAGAAGGTTCATTTAAAATCAATATTCAAATGTCACCTAAATTTTCAGTTTTTTCTAAAGCCAAAATCTTGCTTTTAAACCCAAATTTTCTATATACAATGCTTTAAAGCATGAAAACACTTTACACTTTCTTGAACACACCTATCAACAATATTCATGTGCTTGAAAAGTTTTCATTTCTTCATCTTCACTCAAACTCATTCTAGTTCACCATACTAGCTACTAGCCTTGCAAAAATGCATTTTTAAGCATAAAAACCACATTTCTATATCTCAAGACTTACTGGTAAAATTTTTGAGGACTCATTTTTCCCAACATTCACCCTACAAAGTTTCATCCCTTAACTCTTCATCCATTTCATTTTATACTCCTTTTACCATTTTGGTTCACTAGCTCAATTAGTCTTGGAATGATGTAAATCTCCATGTACAAAATAATATAATGATTTTCATACAAAAGTAGGATAATATTTGGATGCCCATAATTTCATTTGTGCTTTGTGCAAATTTTCATGAACTAAGTATCTTGTTATCATCTTCAATTCAACTCTTTTCCTTTCTAGGTCTATATACCTAAGTTTTTAGTTAAAACCTAGGGTTTCATCAATTTCTACTATTATCACCTTTCGACTCCCCTTATTCACCTTTTTTTGCACTTTTTCAAGATATTCCCAATTCTTCCAATCTTCTCTAACATATTACTTGCCAATATTCTAAGATTGGGCTTCATAAGCCTTAATTTGATTCAAAACTCAAAAGTTTCTCATACCCTATTTTGTTCCTTCTTGTTTACCTTGACTCAAAATTCCATTCAATCATTTTCCTTATTAATCATTACCTCTTCTAAACACAAAGTTAAATTTATACATAGACCTTATTTGACTCCTTTCTTGTCACTTGCTTTACATATCTCCTTGTCTTCTAATTCCAATGTATCATAATTGCATAACAATTTTAAGGTCTTCTTGGTTAATGGTTGCGAGGTCTTTCAACACCATTCACAAGTTTCTAATGATCATTATCCACTCATCACATAATTATCCCAAAAATTTGTTCAACTTGACTCATAAACACCATTCATCAAATTCATGACTATCATAACCTTTAAGTATTGTACTATGGGTGGAGGGATTAGAACATAGGTAAATGAGAATGACTTCATAACCTTATATTTGATAAATGTTGGCTAGATTTTCTACACATCTGAAAACCTAGGCAGACATAAGATAAATCTCCCTCATTTACCGGTGAGGCTCCCATGTAAGATTTTTTTAGTTATATGTCCTAATATCTATTTGTTGGTATTACTTTAACTATTTAGCTCATGAACCATAGCTAGACAGTTTTGCAGCAAGTAAGCAGCTGTAAAAGAAAGGAAAAAATCTATAGAAGAGGAAAATAATAGGAAACGGGAGAAAGTAGAGAGGATGTGCAACCCAAGCAATAGTTTACAGAGTTGATTGCATGCACATAGATTAAAACAAATAGATCATTAAACACATAATTCAAAGCAAAGGAAACTTTCAGATCTAGATCTATAATAACACAAAGTTTATGAATAGATCTAGAAAGAAATAAGAAGCAAAATGCACCGTTGACACAAAGTTCTCCGGAAATCTCTTCTATATTCCTCTGCTTGCAAAAATCAGGGGTTTCAGCTCAAAGTCTGGAACACAAGAATGTTGATTACAAATTCTGATCCTTTAACCCATAGGTTCTTCCTCTACTTATAGTGTGTAGAGGGGAAATTACAAATGGGAAACTGCAACTGAACTAGAACATGAAGAAGTAGTAAAGGGAACATTTGGCAGTCATCTTCCTATAATTCCTCTCTTAGTGACATGCATCAGGAGTCTAAGTCAAAATTGTGCACATCTGTCACCTATCTTAAAGAATCTTCCCACATAACTTAAAGTAATGATTTTTCAACCAATAACTTTAATTTTACATTTTCATCCTGGGAACATAAGAAATAAGAGAAGGAAGAAGAGAAGAAAGAAGATCTGCCAGCTGTAACAATTATACTTTATTCTTGTTCTGATATTGAATATACTTGTCAAACATGTAATTCAACATCTTCCCATCTGTTTTAACAATAACATCTCTCTCGGTTCTGAACTATAACAACCCTCTGGACAAAGTAACAATATTAGCCTTCACTTTCTCTAAACCAGACCCATATCCCTCAATATCTACCTGAAGCTTTATGATTCTACCAATCGAATCCATCATGAAAGGTATGGTGGCTTCATCAACTTCTTTCTATACAACCAACATAAATTTCTCATGGGAAGCAGGTAATTCATCTGGGATGCTCTCTGGCACTTCTCCCATCTTACTCTCTAGCAATTGCATCCTCTTCAGCATGAGCTTGAGGATCTCTACGCGGAAGGAAACTAAAATCTCTAACTGCTTCCCCTTTTCCACCAATCTATAGGCACAATCTGTTCTGCAATCAGCACATCCTTTGGCAATGAGTGTATCTTAGCCAAAGTATCCAGATGACTTTTAGCCACTATGTTCTCATATTTTATCTATGTCATCAAATCCTTTAGTTGAGACATTTCCCTGTGCATGTTCTCTAATTCAGATGGTATTGGTTTGAATTGCTCTAAAGCTTGGTGAATGATTTGCTCCTTCTAGTGGGCAATAGCTCTAACTTGATCCCCTACATCTTCCACCTCCTGCATCAGATGATTACTCACCTGCTCATGTGCTAAAATGGGCTGAGAGGAAGGTTTGCAAACCGTAGCAATGATCTCACACAGATGGAACACCTACTTCTAAATCTTGGATCTCTCAGCCTTCTCTTTGTCAAGCTTAAGGAATAAAGCATTTATTAGCATCTGTGTATCCTTTTTTAACCCTTCATGGTAGTTTGACCTATTATCACCTTAGTCACTACTATATCAGTTGTGATGAGCTCTCCTTGTGCTTTCCTTTTGTTAGAACAGATAACTTAGTGAAATTTTGTCCCGATTCCTCAATAATCAACCTAGAAGTCATTTTGGCAACTTTAGGTCCTCTATCTCTTCCTCCCAAACTCAGGAGCAGCTGAAAGTCATGTTCTTCTAGGTTGATCTCCTCTCTAGATTCTGGGATTGTCTGCAAAGCTAACCATGATGAAAAGTTGCTTCTTGGGGAATGAGAAGCCACTAAGTGCACCACCATCTCATGCTCTGACTCTGCTCTATCAGAATTTTCCACCGTGTTATGATTGCTACCCTCTAAATTATCCAAAGATAATGCCTTTTCAAACTCCACCATCTGTGCTTTCAACTTCTCCGCATGGATAGGTGAAGACTTGAATGATCAAGGAGAAAATAAAAATGATGTTGGATTCAAAGGGGGAATAACAAGATCTCTCTGAGGTTACGGGGCTACTGAAGTGCTATGAGTTGATGTCGGAGAAGCTAAAATTAGAACGATAGCCATAGATTTGGCCTTCTCCTATATGTGAGACTTCTTGTGAACTTTAAGCTTTTCGGCCTTCTCACGCTTTCACCTTTGTGCCTTATTTTGATGGAATCTCCCATGGTAAAGTTTCCTGTGATTTGATTCATCAAATCTTCATCCAGGAAATAACCCTTTGTCGGACAACAAGTTCGAAGTGTTAACTAGAAGTGCGAGAAGATCTTTCTTCAATCATCTGGAAACCACCAATGTTTTCCTGAAGAGCATCTCTATCTCCTCCCATCGATGATATGAGTCAAGTATCACATGCCCATCATCGGTGAGATCTCTGAAGTATCCGTGCCAAACCATAATCAGACACTTTTTGCACCGATAACCTGCTGAAGTCTTTCTTTCTGACTTCATACTCATTCCTGCACTTCATCTAGAAGTCCTCCAACAAAGGCACATGTGAGTATTCCTAGGAGATTATCTTCCTCGCTACTCCATATGGGTCAAAGTTTAGCCGTGTTGGGAAGAACTCAGGCTCATACTCAAAAAACATTTCAACTTCGACTCCTCTAGCTTTGTGGATACTATGGTAGTGTAGTAACCCACTTTGTGGATTTGAAATAAACCTATAGACTTGTGCCACTTTGATTGTAAGTCATTCATCTCCATGATTTGTCTACACAACTCCATGATGACCCACTTGTCATTTGGATACCTCGACAACTTTATTGGTTCTCCCAAAAATCTAGTCACCCTGAGATAGGTGAAGTCTACAAATTGGATGAAAATGCAGCCATGCTTAGATATAGCCTCCCAAGCTTCTTTGCTCACCTTGTTGGTCTTCAGATCACCATTTATTTTGCGGATAAATTCATAAAATAACCCATCATTGATTGCTTTGTAATCTTTGTGGCACTCGAACTCATCAACTATTGATATCAATCAAAGAACTGTCAATTGTGGATAGCAATCAAAGATAGGATCTTTTACCAATACGCCTCGTCTATCCAGCTTGGAAAATATGCCCTGCGAGGCTGCTGCATATACCAGGTATGAAGTCATTTTGAAGCTGTAAGTCCACCTCACAGTCTAAAGTTTCTCATTGATGTTGTCACAGATGATATCGCGCCAATTTATTATCAAATCAGCTTTGTTGATCTCGATAGTCCTCACGAAATCATACATCCATGAGTGGAAGTTATGAGTATTGGCTTCTCCACTTATCCTGCAAAGCAATTTAGTGATATCATCCACCTCTTGCACGAAGTTGGATCACAACGAGTTCTCGGGAACTTTGATGGAGACCTGGGATTCTTCATATATCGGTTGTTCATTATGCCCACAAAATATTCTTTGTGTTTCTCCCATCTATTGTCTATATCCAGCATGCTAATTACAATCACCATCATTCGTGTTAGAATCTTCAAACAATAATTGATAAATTGTGCATCTAGCCTAATAAATGTTTTTCTCACAGCCTCCCAGATTGTTCTAGAAAGAGGATGATATGATCTCACACACTCCATGAAAAATTTAGGCAATTGAGCTGTGATTGAGAATGTTGATGTTGGAATAATTCCACTACTTTTCATTTCCCACATGAGAAATGTCTTTCCGGCCTTGAATCATTAATTATTTTGGAGATGGTTTTCGGGCCCATGTCTGTGTCATTGATATCAGCAAATCTGGAAGCTATGTATGATTCTATTGATCCCTCTATATCATCATGCTTCATCATGGCTAAAGAAATATTTATCTCATGTGTTCTTTTCCTTTTAATCCTGCCAAGTTCTTTATAACTAGATCAATTCGCAGATCTATCAATTTCTTCAGATTCGGAAGATATATTCAATGTACCTGACATTGATTTGAACTTCCTTTCACCTATATGAACACTTGTAATGAATACCTGCAATTATTTAAGACAAAGATGAAGTCCATAGCATGAATACTTGATTATTGCACCCAAAATTTGCATATGAAGCTCGCTGCCCTAAAATTTGAGGCTTTACTTGCATGCAAAGCAAGCATAAATATTTTTAAATTCACCTGGGCACTTATAGCAACATGTAGATAATTATCATAGCATAAATCAAGCCATTCTAACCCTAGGCGCCAAACCTTGAAGCTTCCTAGCAATGAAAAACACCTCCAGATGCACAATCCTCCTTTCTTTGGCGCCAAAATTGTATGGGCTACAATCCTTAGAAAAAATAATTAATTACTTCTTCATTATGGCAGCCCATGCTTATATAACCTTTAGCATTCTATTTCTAATAATTTTCCATCCTATTCCTAGCAATTAATTAATAGACAAACATGTTTATTCACCCAAATTAGGTGCCTATTTTTGCATGCTTCCTTCAGATTCTCTTTGTCTTATCTTCATGGATTGAATTTTCCTCCATCCTTGGTGTCAAAATTAGGCAAAACAACTATGAATAAATATCACTAAAAGAATTATTTAATGCCCAAATGGGTCGCACTTTTTGGCAAGGGTGAATTCTAAAAATAAGAAGTCAACTTCTGATGGGAATTTTCACCCTGCACTACAGCTCTAAAAATCCCTTCTTTCACTTAAGTTATTTGACTTCTATAATGGGAATTTTTACCTTGTAAGGCAGGTAATAAATTCCCACCTGTCTGTCACCTCTAATTTTCCCACTGCAGCTTAAGTGACTTTCCAAAAAGTGTGACTTGTATGGGTGAATAAAACCTTCTTATGCAAAAAAATTTAGCTTTGTTAGCAGGAGAAAATTCTATGCGTTAAGTGATTTTTCTTTATTTTATAATGGGAATTTTCACCCTGCAAGGTAGGTAAGAAATTCCTACCTATCTACCACCTCTAATTTTCCCATCACAGCTTGAGTGACTTTGACTTAATGGGAAAAAGTACCTTGCAAGGCAGGTAAGAAATTCCCACCTACCTACGGCTATCAAAACACCCATTACAACTTACACTCATTAATTCCAAAAAATGTGACATGTATGGGAGAGGCTTTTTGTGCATAACTTCATCATTTTTGGTCTGAATCTTGCATTTTGAGGCTGATTCCTTTTGGTGTTATGTCGGTAGATGATCTCCAGATGCTTCAGAAATTAAACAGACTATACTAGCAAAGTAATTGACCTAGGGAATTTCATAGAGAAACTGAGGAGAAAACCAAAGAAAAATGCAAAAGAAATAAATAAAAGTGTAAAATGTTGCCAGAAGTTGCAGATAATGCCCTGAATTCATTCCTGGTGAAAACCCTAATGAGATGAGTGAATACTTGGCATGAAAAAAATTCAACGAGATTCAACCGAGCACAATTCAATTCAAACGGGGCATTATCTATTCAATAAATAATTAAATAAAAAAAATTCGTAGACAAAACTTGGTGGAGGAATAAAATGAGTTTGGGCATCTGGGTATTTGTCAAAATTTGCTCATATGATTCACTGGGAATATCCTAACATAATACATACATATTCTGAAATAAAAACACATAAATACCCGTTATTTTAAACAAACAATTTTTTTTTTCAAATGGGTAGTCCTAGATTTCAGGGTGAAATCTAGAGACACCAGTCGGCTTTATCTATGGACATCTTTTCCCCTGTAAAAATATAAGAGTAAAGATGAGATCCCAACATCTTTGGTTTCATATCTTTTCCATTGGGCTTAGGGTCAGGCAAACAAAAACAACACAACACTAAAAATAAAGAAAAACAAACAAAGTTTATTTATATACATACAGGTTTTACCCTACACTTTTAGATCTAGAAAAGATTCAAATGTTTCCCGTTGAAAGGAAACAATAGTTCAATCCCATCCTGGTGAGCAAGGATGAAGCTATTTTTCCCGAGTAATATTCTTGATCACAAAAGGCCCTTTCCAAAGTGAATCAAACTTCCTGTGCATGCCTTTTGTTTCTCGTCTTTTGTCACATAAAAGGACCTAGTCACCGATCTCAAACTTTCTTTCTCTAGCCTTTTTGTCAAAGATCACCTTCACCTTCCTTTGATGTTCTGACAATCTGTTGGCTACTTGAACCTGTACTTCTCACAATTCAGTCAGATACATTATTCTTTTTTCAATGGCATCAGTGAATGTGGCATCCTCTAGAGCTTTAGAAAGTTGTAAAGCAGGCAATTCCAAGGTAAGAGGCAATTCTGCGTCTCTCCCATATAACAGCTAGAAAGGGGACATGCCTATAGCTTTCTTTGGTGTAATTCTATCTACCCACAGTGCATCAAACAACTTTTTGTGCCAAGTCCTTTGATTTTCAGTCACTAATTTTCACATGATAGTCACCAGATTCTTATTGCTTGATTCAGCCTGGCCATTCCCTTATGGGTAATAATTGGAAGAATGTACCAGCTGAATTCCATGAGTGTAGAAAAACTTGACTAGCTCCTCAGAAGAAAAATTAGGAGTGTTATCTGCTACTATTTTACCAGGCACACCAAACCTAATAACAATATTTTCCTTTATAAAACTACAAACCTCCGCGGAAGTGGCATTCTTAACAGAATGGCTTCTACCCACTTACTTGAAATAATTAGTAGTTGTTAGGATGTAATGATGACCAGCACTAGAAGCTGGGTTGAGCATACCAATAAAATACATGCCCCACTATTGGAAGGGCTCCTCAATTACAACTAGTTTTAATGGTAATGCAGACAATTTTATGTGTTTGAAAAAGTGTTGGCATGCATGACATTTGGATACCCACTCTATAGTATCCTAGAAAAGTGTGGGCCAATAATACCTTTCTTGAAGGATCTTGTGAGTTGTGACTCAGGCTGAGAAATGACCACCACAAGCCAAATTATGAAACTATTTTAAAATTTGATCTGTTGAGCTTTATCCACACATCTGAGAAATACCCCATCAATTCCTCTCTTATATAAACCATTATCCCAAAGAAAAAAGTCCCTGGACTTTAGTTTAATAGTATGTTTCTCCTTGTGAGAAAGGTGATTTGGGAATTCCCCATAAGTTAAGAAAAGGCAATATTACTGTACCATTCATTTACCAAATCTATGAAAAGAACCATGGGAAAAATTTCACCCTCTTTTGAATTTTTTATCTTCAACCTAGTCATTAATTGACACAAACCCCTCCCTCGAACTAACTTTGTGGGTTTTATATTCAAGTCATATTCCTACACCTTTGTCACACATGTTCCTCTTAGTAACCCTAGCTCTTGTTGGGTGAGAATGGATTTTCTTTGCAGATATCTAGAACCACGACCATAATATGTGAGGCAAGAATATAGTACAGATGTCTTACATGCTTTTACCACTAAATAAGCATATTTTTCCATGGGAGTATATTTCAACTCATAAGCTTGTAAAGGCATGCTCACGAAAGCAATTAGGGCTTCTACATCCTCTTTATTTTTATGCATCAATATTTTTGACATGGTGTGTTCCGAGGAATAACTTGAAAAGAATGAATTCTTTACTAAAGTCTGGTGAAACCAAGATTGGATATTTTGACAAGGCCTCTTTAATTTTCTCACATTCTTCCTTCCCTTCTTTTCTCCATTTGAAATCATGTGTCTTCTTCATCATATTTGAGATATGATGAGTCGATTCATCAAGTCGGAATGAATCTTAGAAAAATTTACCTTACCAAAGAAAGAGTGAACTCCCTTTTTAGATGTTGGAAATGGTAAAGTCTGAATAGATTTGACATTCTCGGGATCTATCTTGGTTCCTTCCTTTGAGACAATATGCCCTAGTAGTTTACCTTATGTTACAATAAAAAATAGATTTCTTAGGTTCAAGAGAAATACCATGTTTACGGCATTGGATGAAGACCTATTCCAAATCTGAGATGTGCTTGATTTTGTCCTTGGAAAAGATTGTTATATCATCAAGGTATACTACTATGATTTTATCCTTGAGATGATAAAATGCTGAATCCATAGCTCTTTGAAACATATCTCCAACATTGATCAAACCGAAAGGCATTTTCTGATAAGAAAAAGCTCCCAAGGTTTAATGAATGTCATTTTATATTGATCATCCTCAACCACCTTGACTTGATTGTACAATAAAAAACATCAAGCATGGATAATATTTCAGATCTAGTAACAACCTAGTAGAGTGTGGTCCATGATGGGGATGGGGTAGTTTTCTTTCAAGGAGGCTTGATTGAGGTTGCGAAAATCAATGCACAACCTAATCTCACCACTCTTCTTTCTCACAGGAACTATATTGGCTAACCATTTAGAGTGATGTATGTTATGTTTGTGGAGCCTATTTTCATGTTAGAGTGTGGTACACCTTCTATGTGTTACACTCGGGTATTTTTACGACGGTCCCGCTCGCCGGTGAGTGGGTCAGGGGGGTTTAGGGGCGAAGCCCCCAAAGCAAATTTTCATGGGTGGTTTATTAACCCATGGGTAATGGGTAACCGTTATGGGTTGTTTTTGGGCCCATGGTTTTTCGGTACCCATTGTTTTGATACCCATGGTTTTGATACCCACGATTTTGCCCATGGTTTTGATACCCACGGTTTTGTATCAAACTACTTAAGAAATTGTCTATTTATATGGTCTTATGCATATGATACATATACAAGCAAATGTATTGCAGATGTGTTTTGAATTTGGGTGTGAATTCTATAGAGTTTGTTGAGCATAGCTCCAAATGGATCTAGGTATTGTATTGAGAAAGTGGAGGCTTGTAATAAAATATGAGAAAGTGATTCTTGGTGGACGTAGCCCAAATTGGGTGAACCGCGTTAAATCTTGTCTCTCTGTTGTGTTTTTTTATTCTCGCACTTTTATTTGAGATCTGTAATATTTTTTACATATTAGTTTCTATTATTGCGATTCTGTAAGGGATTATTCCGCATATTTTATCTCTTATTTCCTAACAATTGGTATCAGAGCCTAGTTTGATTTGCTAAAGTGTTGAATTGCAGGGAAATTTTTAACTTGAGTGGGAGCTATGGCAGATGATGGAAGATCTAGGGTTGATAAATTCAACGGGTAAAATTTTAGTCTTTGGAAGATGCAGATGGAAGATTACCTTTATCGGAAGGATATTTATACTCCATTCTCGAGAAGGTGAACAAACCCTAGAGTATGACAAAATGTGGAATGGTATTTGTTGGATCGGAAGGCACTTGGAATGATCTCGGCATGTGTCTTGCATCTTCGGTATTATTTAATGTTTCAAAGGAAAAAACTACAAAATAACTTATGGATGCATTAGGAAGTTGTATGAAAAACCCTCTACCTCTAATAAGATATTTTTAATGAAAAAGGTATTTAATATGAAGATGTCGAGAATAGTTAAGAGTAGCAAATCATTTAAATGATTTCAATATGGTGTGAATATGCTAGCTTGATTCTGATAGAATTTGATGAAGAAGTTAGGGCTTTATTAATTCTCGCTCTTTACCCGAAAGTTGGAATAGCCTTGGTAATGGTGGTAAGCAACTCGGTTCTAGCTAACTCAAAGTTGAAGTTTGAGGATGTTGTAGGGGTGATTCTAAGTGAGGAAATGCAAATAAAAAGCTCTGGTGAATCTTCTACTTCAAGGAATGCTTTGACAATGGAAACTAGAGGGAGACAAGAAGAATAGAGGAAACCATGGAAAATCAAAGGATCGGGCAAGGTCAAAATCCAAAAGCAAGATAGTATGTTGGCACTGTGGAAAGTCTGGGCATGCAAAGAAGGACTATTGGGAGCTTCGGGATAAGAAGAAACAACAAGAAGAAAACAAGGAGGCAAATGTGGCATTGGGTAATGTATGCCAGGATGCTTTGATTCTTTCTTTGCATAATATTAATGAATCTTGGGTTTTAGATTCAGGGGCTTCTTTCATGCTACTCCACATAGGCATTAGTTTGTTAATTATGTTCAAGGATTTTGGGAATGTTTTTCTTGGTGATGATGAGCCTTACAAAGTATAGTTGGAAAAGGTTCTATTCAGTTAAGATGCATAATGGGAATACATGGCTATTGAAGGATGGCGGACATGTGCCTACATTAAGGAGAAATTTGATATCGGCGGGATAATTGGGAAGTGATGGTTGTACTGTGATATTTACAGCTGACTCTTGGAAGGTCACCAAGGGTGCTCTTGTGGTGGAAAAGGTAAGAAGGTTGAAACCTTGTATTTAACCACTAATAGTACTAATTATTGTAATCTTGTGGCTTCGTATGCGATATACAACATTATGGCACTATAGGCTCGGTCATATGATCCATAAGGGCATGGACATCATAAAGAAGAATTTTCTGGATATACAAAAACATGTTTGGATTTATGTGATAACTTGCATATATAGGAAACAGTAAGAGTAAGGTTTCTCAAGGTTGGACCTATAAAGAAAGAGAGTAAGCTAAGAGAGCTGGTACATTCGATGTGTGGGGCGGCTCGGTATCATCTCTTGGGGTTTTAAGTTATTATGTTAATTTTATTGATGATGCAACAAGAAAAGTTTGGGTTTATTGTATTAGAAACAAATCTGATGTATTTGATACTTTTGTTAAATGGAAAGCCTTGGTAGAGAATGAAACAAGCCTTAAGTTAAAATGTCTCAGGTCAGATAATGGAGGGGAGTATTGCAGCAATGAATTTGATGATTATTGTTCTAAGAATGGAATCCACAGAAAAAGACAGTTCCAGGAACCCCGTAGCAAAAATGGGGTGTTAGAAAGGATGAACAAAACAATAATGGAACGTGCTAGGAGCATGAGGATACATGCAGGACTGCCTCTTTATTTTTGGGTAGAAGTGGTGAGCACAACTATGTACTTGATAAACAGAGGACCCTCAAGTGCCTTGGATGGAGGCATACCTGAGGAGGCTTGGTACGGTAAGAAATTTGATTACTCATTTCTTAGAGTCTTTAGATGTGAGGTGTTTGTTCATATTGACAAGGATGATAGGACCAAGCTAGAGGCTAAATTAGAAAAATGCACTTTTATTGGTTATGGTGGTGATGACTTTGGATTTAAATGTTGGAGTATTAAAGAAAAGAAAATCATTCGGTCTAGGGATGTGGTATTTAATGAGAAAGTCATGTATAAGCAACAGTTGCAGGAAAATAGGAAAGAATCCAAGAAAGAATATGCAGTGGTAGAGGATCTTCCGGATGGGACAGTGACCCATGAATCAGTTCAGAACCTACTCAATAGGAACCCCAAACTCCTACAGTGAGGAGGTCTTCTAGGGTAAGAAAAGAACCTGAACATTTTTCTCCTTATCTTTATTATTTATTACTCACTGATAGTGGAGAGCCGAGAGCTTTGATGAAGCAATGCAGCCGAGAGCTTTGATGAAGAAATACGGGTAGATGCCAGATAGAAGTGGGAGCAAGCCATGGATGAGGAACATAAGTCTCTCATGGAGAACCAGACTTGGCATTTGGTGAAGCTACCGGAAGGAAAAAGAGCATTGCAGAACAAGTGGGTGTATAGAGTTAAAGATGAAGAAGGAAGAAAGAAAAGATATAAGGCCCTGGTTGGTGGTCAAGGGGTTTGCACAAAAACAAGGTATAGATTTTGATGAGATCTTTTCTCCTGTAGTAAAAATGACTTCTATTAGAACTGTTCTTGGAATAGTGGCAGCAGAATACTTACACTTAGAACAGTTAGATGTAAAGACTACATTTCTCCATGGTGATTTGGAGGAGGAACTATATATGCAGCAACCAGAGGGCTATGAGGTCAAAGGTAAAGAGGAGATGGTGTGTAAACTAAAGAAGAGCTTGTATGGCTTGAAACAAGCTCCACGTCAATGGTATAAGAAGTTTGATAGCTTCATGATGGAGCAAGGTTATATTAGATGTCATTCTAACCATTGCGTGTATACAAAGAAATTTGAGGATGGAAGTTATATTATCCTATGTTTATATGTTGATGACATGTTGGTTGCAGGTAAAAACATGCAGAAATAAAAGTACTCAAGAAATAGCTAAGTGAATCCTTTGATATGAAGGATTTGGGGGCAGCCAGAAAAATCCTTGGTATGAGGATAACTCGGGATAGGAAGGAACAGAAGATGACTTTATCTCAGGAAGAGTACATTAAGAAGGTATTGGATAGGTTTAACATGCAGGATGCTAAACCGGTTGGGACTCCTTTAGCAAGCCATTTTAAGTTATCAAAGGAGCAGTGTCCCAAGACAGAGCAAGAAAGAAACCAGATGTCCAAGGTACCTTACTCATCAACAATTGGTAGTTTGATGTATGCTATGGTGTGCACTAGGCCTGATATTGCCCATGCAGTGGGAGCTGTGAGTAGATTTATGAGTGATCCAGGTAAAGAGCATTGGCAAGCAGTAAAGTGGATCCTTCGGTATTTGAGAGGGACCATGGGGACAGTTTTGTGCTACAGTGGATCAGACACCACTTTACATGGTTATGTAGATTCAGACATGGCTAGAGATGTAGATAGTAGGAGGAGCACGACAGGTTATATTTACACTGTAGGTGGGACAACAGTGAGCTGGATTTCACGACTACAGAAGTTGGTGGCTTTGTCAACCACGGAGGCTGAGTATGTTGCTGCCACAGAGGAAAGAAAGAGATTATTTGGTTATAATAATTTCTTGAGGAGTTGGGGCATAAGTAGGAGGAATGTAAGCTGCATAGTGATAGTCAAAGTGCTATACACCTAGCTAAGAACTTTGCTTTCCACTCCAAGATGAAGCATATATAGTTGAGATATCACTTCATCAGGACAGCTTTGGAGGAAGATAAGTTGAAGTTGGAGAAGATTCATACCAGTCAGAATCTTGCAGACATGATGACCAAGGTGGTCACAAGGGATAAACTAAAGCTATGTTTAGCTTTGGTTGGCCTTCGTGGATGACAGTGAAGGGTTGAGAAGCTTGCTCAATGGAAATTAGTCTCCAAGTGGGAGATTATTATGTTTGTGGAGCCTATTTTCATGTTAGAGTGTGGTACACCTTCTATGTGTTACACTCAGGTATTTTTATGGCAGCCTCACTCACCGGTGAGCGGGTTAGGGGGGTTCGGGGGTGAACCCTCGAAGAAAATTTTTATGGGTGGTTTATTAACCCATGGGTAATGGGTAACCGTTATGGGCTATTTTTGGGCCCATGGTTTTTCGGTACCCATTTTTTGATACCCATAGTTTTTTGCCCATGGTTTTGATACCCACAATTTTTTCCCATGGTTTTGATATCCACGATTTTGTATCAAATTGCTTAAGCAATTGTCTATTTATATGGTCTTATGCATATGATACATATAAAAGAAAATGTATTGCAGATGTGTTTTGAATTTGGGTGTGAATTTTGTAGAGTTTGTTGAGCATAGCTCCAAATGGATTTGGGTATTGTATTGAGAGAGTGGTAAATAAAATCGAGCAAGTGATTCTTGGTGGACGTAGCCCAAATTGGGTGAACCACGTTAAATCTTGTCTCTCTATGTTGTGTTATTTATTTTGCACTTTTATTTGAGATCTATAATATTTTATGCATATTAGTTTCTCTTTGTTGTGATTACAGAAGGGATTATTCCACATATTTTATCTCTTATTTCCTAATAATGTATGGGGTAAATTATCTTTTCATCTAACAACTTATGGATTTACTGTAAAGATAGTCCACCGAAATAGTAGGGTTATGCTTTACAGACTTACGCTTGAAAGGATTTTGTTTTTCTTTAATGGGATATAGTGTTGTACTTCACGCAGGTTGATATGTCTTTAGATCCTGGTAAGACCAAGAAAAAATATCCATATATTTCTTAAGAATCTTTGTCAAAGCTTCTATTTCTTCCTCTAAACAAAACTTACCTAGATTTACTAATTTGGGATCATTGCTTGCTCCCAAATTTAATAATTGTGTATTGGAGGAAGAACCTTCCTCTCTTTCTTCATTCTTTTTAAGCATCTGATCATGCTTGTTGAACATTTCCTCAAGAGATACAAAGCCTTTAGGAATTTTATTTCCTTGACTAAATAATCTCTTGACTTCCTAAAACCTTTGCATCTGGTTTTCCCATAGTAGTTTGTCTTAGAGGTGAGTTTCTTCCCTCATATTAGATCTCTTCGAAGTTATCCTTTTGTTGGAGAAATGCAGCAATCTGTTTGTCATCATTAAAAATCTGCCATTGTTGGAAGTTATTAGGAAACTTCAAGCAGAAGACCATCTCAACTTTGTAATTCCCCTGTCTGAAGAATGTGGGTGGATGATCTAGATTTAATAAAGCTATAGTCACTGCAAGTGATTTAGCTCTATAATTTTTCTCTCTCAGAATATAAGATACTAAGAAAGCCAAAAAATCTAGGATAGTAGAGTAGACCTGGTCTCTATAATGCCGAAGTTTGTCCTTTTTGACTTGGTAGAGACCTCGTATTTGCTTAACAATCAACTTAGCATCCCCCTTTTCATGTAAGATCTTGATTCCCATTGTTCTTTCTTGCTCCATACCTAACAACAGTGCTTCATATTCCACCATGTTGTTAGTATTTTCAAACATCGACTTCAAGGAATGTGCATGCAACTTTCTCTCAGGATAAATAATAGCAATTCCTATACTGGATCCAAATGAACAGAAACTAACATCAAATTCCAGAGAACAAACCTTATTATCCAATTGATGTGGCTCTTGGATCACAAGCTGAATTTCTTCTTTATCCAGATCTAGATAATAGACTTTGTGATCGGATTCTTGAAACAAGATCTGAGATCTATGATCCACAGATTTCGATACTATGTACTTGGATTTCTTCTCAGATTCTAACTTCTAATTAATTCCCTTGATTGGTATGTGCACACAAGACCAATCCATCTTGACTTCTCCACCTAGTTCTTTACAGAAATTCTTGCTCAACAACATGCCATAAGATCTGGGATATCCGCTACAAGGATAGTCAACTTTAATATTTTGTCTGAGAATGAAGAATGTACTACTTGAGCATATTTGATTTTCCCAACCAAAGGTACTTGTATTTCCATTGAATATCATCTTCCAATGGTTTTTGTCAAAGTGATACCTAAAGCATCGTAACTTTGGCCGACATCACATTACTAGAAGCTCCAGAATCTAGAATGCAATTACTTAATTAATAACCGTTAATAAGTAATGAAATGTATAATGGCTCAATCCTTTCCGATGTAGCAAGAGAATAATTAGAAGGAGAAGAGCTTACAACCACATTATTTGAAGGAGTAATCTTCAGACTAGACAAGATACCCCATGAAACACTATTTGTTGGAGTATTGGGACCATTACTTTGCACATATTTTACCAACCTATTTAACTGATCAAGAAATTCCCTTAAATACTTAGCTTCTAACATCTAAATTTTGGTATTTTTAATGTGATCAATAATGTCAAAAGCTTAAATTACTTCAGCCGGTTACACGTTGGATCTTTGTTGTGGATTAAAAGAACCTGTGTGCTTATCTCTGGGAGCTAATGAAGAAGGTAGTGTACTACCCCTTTTTAGGATAGTAACATCTGGCCCAATATCTTCTCTTTCTCTTCTTTGGCCACTTGAGGATGCCTCAGCATTTTGGCATGTTTAGGACCTTATGAATACCGCAAATGTGTGACCATCATAATCTTCAAAAGATTCATAATAGCCCTTGTCAAATTCATAGTCTAGGTAACCAATGTTGGAGTCACCAGTGGGATCTACAAATTCTTCTTCATCAAATGATTCACCAATGTCAAGATCTTCTTCATTAGTTTCCAAGTTGTTCCTTGGAGAAGCTTCAATTGCCAACCGTTGTGGTGCAGCAGTAAGTCTATTTTGATTTTGATTTTGACCATTAAAGGTCCAAGCAGGAGCTATTCTTGAAGGAGTCACATTTCCTCCTTGAGATATCTGCTTCTTGATTTGCAACATGTCATTAGCCAACCTTTGCAGCAAAGGGTCGGAAGTACTTGAAGAAGCTCCATCACCTTTGTGGGGTGATTGTCTGATTTTTCCAGCCATGATCAAGTCATCTTCAACCTCTACAACAGCATTTTGTGCTTCTAGTAGATTCACAGGTCTTTCCCTTCGTAGCTAATATCCAACTTCGGGCAACAAAGTGTTTATAAAAAAAGCTTTTGATTTTCATCGCTAAGTGCAGCAGAAGTGGGGATTTTATACAAAATCCTTTGGAACCTTGCAATAAAGTCTCACATGTTCTCATTTGGTTCCTTCTTTAACTGTGTCAACTGAGTGATCAACGTGCTAGCGTCTTCTGCAGGTTTGAATCTTTTCAGAAATTTCTCTCACATGGACGCCCAATTTGTTATAGTTCTAGGGGCTAACCGATAGAACCATTCTCTAGCCAAATCATGTAGGGTCTCAATGAAAAGTCTGACCGAGACATCTTCATGCTCCACTGCAAGCACACCACAAGATATGAAGAATGCTGCCAAGTGATCATCTGGATTTTTCTTTCCATCTCCAAAGAATTTCAAGAAATTCTTTCTTGACCCTTTAGGCAATTCGTGCATAGGTGGAGTTAGGTTTAGTGGCCCAAAAGTTACACCCCATGGGACATGTTGGTTCTGGTTCAACATGATGAATGGAACATGTCTCCTCCGGGAGTAGACTTGATAGATAATTCCAACCACTAGATTATGTTAAAGCTGATCTAGATCTGGAGATGTTTGAACTCTTCTTCCTGGTGAAAGACTAGATCTGCAGCTTCTAACTTGAGGAGGATGATTGAAATTAAATTTCTCTTTCAATCTATAGAAATGATCGAGTAATTCTTTGAGCCTTGACAAATTAGGTGAATGGGTGTTCAGCTAAGTTGAAAGTTTAGTGGGAACTCACACTATAAGCTTTGGTCTACAAAAAGATTGTTTGTTCCCTACGGAGTCGCTAAAAATGTTGGCTAGATTTTTTGCACAACTGAAAAAACCTAGGTAGTCATCGAGATAAATCTCCCTCATTTACCGGTGAGGTTCCCATGTAATATTTTTTCAGTTATGTGCCCTATTTTCTATTTGTTGGTATTACTTTAACTATTTAGCTCATGAACCATAGCTAGACAGTTTTGCAACAAGTAAGCGATTGTAAAAGAAAGGAAAAAATCTACAAAGAGGAAAATAATAGGAAATGGGAGAAACTAGAGAGGATGTGCAACCCAACAATAGTTTACGAGTTGATTGCATGCACATAGATTAAAAAAATAGATCATTAAACACAAATTCAAAGCAAAGGAACCTTTCTTTCTAGATTTATTCATAAACTTTGTGTTATTATAGATCTAGATCTGAAAGTTTCCTTTGCTTTGAATTTTGTGTTTAATGATCTATTTTTTTTAATTTATGCACATGTAATCAACTCTGTGAACTATTGCTTGGGTTGCACATCCTCTCTACTTTCTCCCGTTTCCTATTATTTTCCTCTTTTGTATATTTTTTCCTTTTTTTACAGCTGCTTACTTGTTGCAAAACTTTTTAGCTATGGTTCATGAGCTATATAGTTAAAGTAATACCAATAAATAGATATTAGGACATATAACTAACAAAATCTTACACGAGAGCCTCACCGGTAAATGAGGGAGATTTATCTCATGACTACCTAGGTTTTCAAACTATATGCGAAAACCTAGCCAACAATCAAGTTCCCAAGGAAATTTATCTCCTTCCAAATAACTTCCAACCTTCCTAGCCCACATTTATTTCAAATTCCTTTACAATACCACCATGACCATGTCCTATACAAGACTGTACATTATCATCTTCAATATTATAACTTACTCTTTATTGTAATCAACCTTCTCGAGGTTCTTACACCTCATATATTGACTTGTCCTTTTGTCTTAGTCCTTATTCCACTTGCACAAACCTCTTTTACCTTAAGGTATTTTTCACAAGACTCCATCCTAAATCCCTCAAGATTGGATATTACGAATCGAGATAGACTATGTTTTAAGACTTTAACTCCTCTAAGCTTACTCTCTCACTCTGAAACCTCTTTGTACTAGCTCCATCACCTTTTATACATCATAATATTCGTTATTATTCATTTACAACAATATGGATGAATTCTACCCCAATAATGAATAATGATTTGGTGATTACACCCTCACGGCACTGAGTACTTTGTTTTATAAAGAAATGTATGAGTTCTCTCTTTGTGTTATACTTGTCTACATCAAGGCTCAGTCAAGACTCTATTTACTTCCTTAGTCCTTTAAGTAAATTCCCAAAAGCTATCCATCACTTAATTCTTCAAATTTCAGCGTATGAAAGTCCTCTATACCTAAGACGGATTTACCAAGATTCATTTAAAACTTGTTCTCTCTTTTAATAATGAACCATCAAGATTATAAAATTTTCTCACAAACAATATTTTCAACCCTCCATGTGTAATATTTTGTGTTTATGAAGCCTAATGATCAATGATTTCTTTATCATTCATAAAAATTTCTTACCTTTCTATTGTGCTGATCCACAATGGCATTGCCTTTTACGTGAGAGCCTTGAAGCTCCATATTTTCTCACCTCATCTAAGCATTCATGTCCTTATATAAGACCTTCTCTAACCTATGACACCATCTTTGAATAATTTCATCAACATTTAATCATAAACTTGAACCAACAAACACAATTCACATTTAAACAAACATATACAATCATATACCTAAGAAGACCTTACATTATTAGTTTTATGAGAATTCATGCTTTCTTAATCCCTTAGGGCTTATTAAAAAGATTGAACTTTTAACTCTCCCATCCTTACACTCACACAAAAAAAACACTATATTCCCCTTTCCATTCAAATACATTTAATAAGAAAGGAAATTTTAGAAATTAGTTAGGGTTTGGTCTCACTATCCTCAACCATGGTAGAACTAGCCTAGAATGGTTTACACCTTGGTTAAGATCAATTAGGCATTTTTTAGATGAAGAGTGTTCTTCATATCTAATTTATACCCTTGAGTGACTCATTACTAGTACTTTGTCGTAAGACTACTAACTAGGAAATTTGAAAATTCAAATATGAGGTTTTGGAGGGAAACCTCTCAAAACCTATTTATTACAAACAAAGGGTCCAAATGGACTAACTTCACCATACAAACCTCCAAATGGACTCAACACACACCTAATGGACCTAGCGAAACCAAATTTGATTATATACAATGATGCTCCTACATCAATTTCCCTCACTTGAACAAGCCTTCAATCCTCGTAAACACTGCAATGCCTCCAAAATATTAGGTCCTTGATGTGAATTGAGACCATTACTAACATAGTTTAACATTGTAATGATTCGGGGCCGTGGGTAAATAGAGACATACATGAGAGGAGGTGAAGAGTACCTCAACCATGTGAAGAATGAATATGATAAGAAATATGGAACATGCTTTCCACTTGTGATCAACCCAAGTGGTGAAGTGAAAAACACATCAAGACTAGAATGTTCCATTGTGACAAAAATTGGGAATTAAGAAAGATTCTCTTTTGTTTGAGACACAATGCCACTTTTCACCATTTTGAAAGCATGAGTTAGACCTCCATAAATTTTGAAATTAGTGAGGAATGGAGGATGAAAAACCATGACCATTTCGATCCTTTTCTGGATACTTACTATTTTTAGTAAGTCTTTCCTGGGTGACTAGTTTTGGCAATTTCACCGAATTATCACTTTTGAGCACTTTTCCTCCTAGAGAATGAGCTTAGTGTCTCAAATACATTCATTCATTAGACCTACTACCATTATTAATTTTTTTGAATGAGTACTTACTAAAAATAGACATTGGCCATGGGGTGTTAGATCGGGCCAAAAAGGTCTCCAAAAATTCTACTTCCCATCGGGATGCTTTGCTCAAATTTTTAGGAGTTTTTCTTGTTTGGATCTTCGTGAGTTTGAAAAGGAAAATTCCAGGTCTGCGTGTTCTTCATATGATAGGGAATAATTTTGAAAATTAACAGTCCTTTATAACTTCAATCATACCAATTTTCATGGTGCAAGAAAGTACTCATTGGAAAACCAATTTTTCAAGGATCTCATGCTCCGATTTTTAGCTTGTTCGGATCACTGCAACTCCAAATATATGAGGATGAAATTATCCATGGCTAAAAATTTTTGATATCCAAAAATTTAGATGAGATAGTTAATGAGTTCATTAAAACATTCATTCTAAAGGCATTCATGTATGGAAGCTTTAGTTGGGATCTCGTGGAATACAAAGAAAGGGTTTATGAGATATGAGTAAAAATGTGTTCTAAGCATGGGGTTTCCAAATTAGGCATGATATTTTTACAATAGAATAGAGGGAAAAGATTGTAGATATGTGTTTCTTACTTCTGTCTAGGTGAGTGTACGAGTAATCAAGAAACCCGAGACCACGTCAAGTATACAAGGGCTTAGTACCTTGGAGATTGAGATGGATGATACGGGTGCAAAGAAATCAGATGCATGATGTCAAGAAGTTAGATTTGCAAAAATTAAACCAGATAAGATTAGAACATAATATGCGGGGTTTCTTGGATGGTGTCGGTTCCAAGAGGATTTCAACTCCCTTGGAGGATGTCAACCCCGTGTCGATAAAGATAATTAGATCATGAACAACAGTAAAAATGACAAGCAAAATGGAAATAACAAAAGTACTTAGCTCATGTCCTGCTATGGAAATGAACCGGGCATCCAGATGGCAAGATAAGAGACACTGTCAGAGCTTTCTTCTTCTTTTGTCTAAAAATATATCCTTCTTTTCTAAGTCTTCCATTCCGGGTCTTTGAAAATGTCTCCTCCCCTTTCTTTCTTTTTTTGAAATATGGGGAAAACCCCATATTTATAGCTTAGATATGAGACTAACTACAGGTTAGATGATACCCAGGGTGTAGTAAAGTAACCTGAGTTAGGGATGTGATGTGATCATGTGGGTCCCATAATTTGACTTATTAGGAAAAGTGGGGGATATGATTTGAATGGGTGGTGAAATAAATATTTCATTTTTAAAAGAAAGTGTCAGATGGGTGCATTTTGAATTAAATTATTTGTGAGAGATGGGGGATGATTCCAAAAATTGAATTATCAAATGGGTCCATACGGAGCCCATTGATAATCAATCAAATAATATGAACAAATAGATAATATTTTATTTAATTTAAGATAAAGAGAAGCGGGGATAGAAATTACATGAATATAAGATGTCGGGGGGGTGTGTACGAAAATAGGTGTCTACATTTTCCCCTTTTTGTTGAGTGGTTTGCGATAGCAAGCCATGAGACAAAAACAAAAAGGGTTAGATGAAAGATGTGTTTGAGGATGGATGAAGATATGACCAAAGGAAAGATGCCCTAGGAAAAAAAAAAGGATCACAAATAAAAAAGTATGGCGGTGACTCCAATATCACATCGGTAGAGGAAAATTGTGGTCTCAACGAGACAAGATGACAACGTTCTACAGACCAGTGAGTGGGTGAAGACCACTATAGTATGGATGTAAACCATGATGACCAATGGGTCATGGGAAAACATCAAAATATGTGCAACTAAATGCAAAAGATGTGCACAATCCTTTGTCATGAGGAATTGTGTGAAAAATCATGCATCCACAAGAGGGACATGGATGAAAACAATGATTCCCCAGCACAGGATACAAAGTGAGTTATATATGCCGACAAGTACAAGGATGAAAAAGGTGCACCATGATAGGGCACGAAGATGACATAATGGGAGATGGATGTGTAAATAAAATTCCCCAGGGGAAAAATCATAAATGTACACATGATGAGAAGATAGGATAGAAAGTTGAGATAAAATGACCTAAAGGTGTGATAAATATGATGGCAATCATGTTTTATAAGAATGATGCATAAGTGTTAGCAAATTAGGAGGTGAAGAAGAAAAAAAAGTCTTATTTCTTTGGTAAGCGTGATAGAGATACTTTTGCGTAAAAAAAAAGAGAGAAAATATTCAAGGAAGAGAACAAGATTAGATAGGTGATGTCCGTTATGGTATCTTCCAAGACAAAAAAATGTCAAAAGAAGATGGGAAGAGATTCTTAGAAATGGATATGATGATGTCCCTATGAGAGGACTGACAAAGATAAAAGATGTGACAGGGTTCTCAAAAAGAGAAGAGGTCAATGTGGCAAAGAGAAGAAAAAGAACGGTAATGAAAGGGATGGATAACGATACGTAAATGGAGAAACATCAACATTGACTGAATGCCAAATGTAAGAGATGTCGAGAAAGAGAAAAGGGAATAGATAGGAGGATTGGTTGATTATGAGAAGAGCAAGAAAGATTGAATATGAAGGTGATAAGGACATGCAATAGAGGGACGGAGATGGAAGAGGAGAAAATAAAGAGTGAAAGGGGAGGAAGAAGATAACAAAGAAGGATTATGAAAAGGACAAACAAAGAGAAGACAAGAAAAGAACAGAGCAGAGGATGAAATCATGAAAAAGGAGAGAGTTATTTAAAATGAAAGATGTGATGAAGATTGGAGCAGAGGAAAATAGAGAGGTAATGGAAAATGAAAGAGATGATAGAGCAAAGAAAATTGAAGGAAACAAATCATAGTGAGGAAATCCAAGGCAAAGAATATGGAACTGACCACATGGAAATGCATGTGGATGATGAGATGATAAAGGAAATGGGATAACACTGAAGAGTCAGGTTTTTGATGGGGAAGTAAGGAGGAAGTGCGAGGTAAAATGGGGAGAAAGATGATATAGAGGAAGTAAAATAAGATGAAGATCAGAAAGGAGGAGAAGACAACAAAGAAAATTATGCTTGAAGGAAGTGAACCAAGAATGAAGATATTTGGTAAAGAGTGGGAAGCATAAGGAACGTAAAGAGAAACTTGAGGGAAGGAGTGACATCGATTGGAAAATAAATGGAGATGCATGAGATGAGGATATGCTGATGATGAGAAAATAGAGAGAAGGTGTATGATGAAGACAGTGAAGAAATTGGCAAGGAAGAATGGAAGATGGAGAGGTGGCGAGGAAAAAGAAAGGATGGGATAGGAGAGGCAATGCTAGTGAATGGATGTTAGGATAAATTCACTAATAATGATCAGTAGGGAAAGATGGGACAAAAGATAAGACAAGGGAGAAAGTAAATGAAGAATGGGAGGAGGAATGCCAATGAAGGGACGTTAGGAGAAGTCCTCTGATAATGATCAGAGGACACAGAGGAAGGAAGGAATGAAGATAGAATGGAGGAGGTCAAAGAAAAGGATTTAGGATGTGTAGAATGAGGATGAGTGATTTTTAGGAGAAGTCCACCGATAATTATTGGCACGAAACATGGAAGGATATGATGAAATAATGTTAGGAGAAGATTGATGACAATGATGTGTAAGTATGGGGGTAGATATGTGGGAGAACTCTAGAAGATGGAGTGAAAAGAGTAAATAAAGGAGGGATAACGATGTGTAGGAAGATGAAGATGAGGAGAGGATGCAGTGGATGAGAATGGATGAGAGAGAAATGAATAAACAAGACATGAAATGAATAGAGAAGCAACGGTTAAGTAAGATTACCTAGCGATGGATGATGGAGATGAACAAGGGACCAAGTGGTGTTTGCAAGAATGAAAGAGGAGGTGAGAGGATGTGATGGTGGGGAATGAGATGGAGAGAATGTGGGGTAGTGGGGGAGTGCAGGATGACAAATCATGCTTAAGAGGGACTCTTAAGTAAGATCGCCATGCCGGAGGATTTAAGTAAGATCACCAAACCGGCAGTGATGATATGGAAGGAGAAAGACAACATTGTATCGGATGTAGGTGTGGAAGGGTTGGTTGGAATGGATGGATATGATGAGAGGTGGGAGATAGAAGATGATGAAGAGATGATGGGAGATGGAAGGATCAGATGACCAACCATTCTTAAGAGAAACTCTTAAGTAAGATTTCCCTGCGACGGAGATGGTTAAGTAGGATCGCCAAACCGAAGAAGAAGAATAATGATGAAAAGACTAAGTAGTGTATACCAAAATGGAACAAGAGATGAAAGGAGGTGATAACAAGGAAACAGAGGGGTGTGACATGAATGGATGGAGGAACATATGCAACGTAGATGGAGAGTGTAAGGGCAATCCTTAACTGGGATGCCCACATCGTGGTAGTGATGATGTAAGAGTGTTAAGTGGAAAAGGAAGAGTGGAAAGATGTTTGTGGTGGTGGTTATCATCTGTTGAAAGAGGAAATGGTGGAGAAGCTTCTACAATAGGAAGATCCAAGGAAGAAGATATACCTTAACTAAGGTTCTCTAGCTATATGGATGGTTAAGCAAGATTGTCAAACCGAAAGCGAAGAGAAAAAGAGAAACTCAAGAGGAAAGACAGGTAAGATATCTGGCATCGTGCAAGGGGACAAAAAGGTGAGAAGGATGATGTGGAGACAAATGGTGATAAGTGGACATGGAGAGCGAGGATCAATGGATCAAATATGGTGTTGAACATGTTGAGAGATAAGGAGCTGTAGGATAATGAACTCACCTTGAGAAGGACCCTCAAGTAGGATTCGCAAACTACAAATGGTGATCAAGTAGAATTCACAAACCGAAGAGTGTATTTGCAAACACATTCATGGATATGATGGATAGATATAAAATTCATAGTGTGCAATTTGATATGAGTTTTATAAAAGATGGTATGGATGAGATGAATGGAACATAGTTATAGCAAGGGTGTACAGGGAAACTATGTTTTGAATTGGATTGGAGATAAACAAGAAAAGGCTACCACTCAAAGCATTGCACTTGTATCCAATAACAGGTGTTAATACATAACCAACGATAGTTAGTTATACCAAAAGATCATGAGGGAAATATGGATGAAGGATGCTCGTAATCCTAATATTGACATGACAAAGGGATTAAAGATGTGACTTGTACGTGGGAAGAGGGATCTCCAAAAGTGGTGTTCCTTAAGTCTATGCCCCAACTCTGGGAAAGGGAAAGAACAATAATAGAAATCTAATCAATGTGGGAAGATTTCAGAAAATATTGATAAAAGGAAGGTTGATCAATGTGGAAAACCTTCCAGATATAATAACAGAGTAGCCATCCTTCGAGGGTATGGTCTACTTTATACATAATATAGATGAAAAGAATAATATGATAGCCTTCCTTCAAGGGATCAGTCTATTTCTTTTGATTTTGATTTTTTGATTTGTATACTTTTTTTTTATTTGCATGAACAATTGTCCTTCGAGGGATCAGTCTATTTTTTATAACTTTGATTTTGCCTTTTACATACTTGAGTTTGAGCTTCGCATGGGGGAGAGATGGGAATAGCTAAGTAAACCACTTAAGAGGGGATAAGGAATGTACAAGAGACACCCTAGACCCTTCGCATGGCTGCAATAGGAGAACGAGAAGGTAATGGATGTAATGGTTACGAGATCACATTAAAGTAGTGAAGGCGGATCACATAAGTCAGATTATTATAGTGATAAATGGAAGGGGATAAAGATGGCAGAACAATCTAAGGATGTAACTAATTTCTCATTGGTAAATATGCTAACAGTAGATTGGTCACAAGTGCAATGCATTAAGAGGTTACGTCTCTAGTTTTATCACCATGAGAGGGAAGACATTGAAGTTGCAATAAGATGAGATGATAGACAAGTAAGAAATAAAACTAACATATGACCACAATGGTGGATTTAGATGAAAATGAATGATGATGCCCCAAGAGAGACATAAACATAGAAGGACAATCATGGCCTCAAAGGAGGGCTTGATGTAATAAATGGTGTCCCAAAAGAGACACACATATAGCCACAATGGTGGACTTTGAAATAGATGGTGCCCCAGAAGAGACACAAATATGGAAGGATAATAATGGCCTCAAAGGAGGGCTTGATGAAATAAATGATGTCCTAAAAGAGACACACATATAGCCACAAAGGTGGACTTGGAGAAAAGGTCCCTCAATGGAGAAACAAACATGGCCTCAAAGGAGGGCTTCAATGAAAAAGATGATAC
This sequence comes from Taxus wallichiana var. yunnanensis, assembly GCA_018340775.1. NCBI lineage: Eukaryota > Viridiplantae > Streptophyta > Pinopsida > Cupressales > Taxaceae > Taxus > Taxus wallichiana. The sequence goes on along the minus strand of CM031240.1, from coordinate 861,013,600 downwards.
CCCTAAAAGGAGCACAAACATAAAAGAACAAGTATGGCCTCAGATGAGGGCTTAGAATGAGATGGGGATTTGGATATAATTAATTTAGATTGGATGGATGTGAAGAAAGGTAGATAAAACAATGTCAAAGAGCGAAGTCCCCTAGTAACAAGGGGGTTGTACAGATGAGATGCTCAAAGGTGAGGGAAGATTATTTCCCCAATGAGTTAAATGTGAAGGAGGTAAAGGATGTCGAAAGATCTTAGATGAGATTGTTTTAGATTTGGATGGGGTAAACGATCGAGACCATTAGTGTGTTTAACAAGATAAGCGGTATTGATGAACAATGGAGGGTATTCCTTAGGAAGAATGACATGGGCTGGATGAATATTAAAGGATGATGTGGATGGAGGGATAATGGGAGATCTGCCAGATGGGATATGGATTGGATTCAAGGTAGATAGAGAAGGAACTTTCCCCTGAATGAGGAAATCATCTTTCTCAATAAGGTTGTGGACGATTGACCGAAAGGCCTTACAATGTTTGATGTCATGACCTGGGGTACGATGATAAGTACAACTGCAATTAGGATTGAACCATGATGGATTGGGACCATAGGGATTAAAGGCTTTAATAGGAGGAATTTTTATGGCAGATGTTTGAGTTAAATGTTGAAAAATGTCTGCATATTCCCCATTGAAGTGTCATGGGGAAGGTAACTCTTGTGGGTTTTGATAGGATGTCTTGACTTGGAGTTAGGAGAAAACATAGATGTAGATTGGATGTGTGAATTTCGTGTTTTGGAGGACAAATCAAATTTGGTTGAAGGATGGTATTGTTTGGATGTGGATTGATTATTGCAAGATGTTGTAGATGGAGAAACTGATCTGATGTGGATGTTGTGGCATTGGATTGTTGAGAAGAGGGTAAACCTGAATGTTTATGTGGATGTGCAGGGGACTGTCGGGGATGTTTTCCTAAGCCTTAGACTTTAAATGAGAAGATTTACCTCTAGCAGGGATGACAATAATTTCAACCGGAGGATCTGATAGTGGTGGTGTGGTTATTAATGGAGAAAATGTCCTAAAACAAGATGAAGATGTTAATGAAGATATAGGTGTTTGTATGATGCGATTAATGATATCTATGTGAGACATGGATTGTTTTGATTTGGGCATGGAAAGAGATGATTTTTTAGAGGGAGAAGGTAAAACATATTTATTTGATTGAGGTGGATGTGTTGGTTCAATAGGTGATTCAAGGGGTATATTTGGTAGGGTTACAGATCGAGAGGATTTGATTGATGTGATGGGAGGATTGGGTAAAGAATATTGGGGTAGACTGGGTGATGTGGCCATAGCAAGGTAGAGATAGGTGGACTTGTTGATATGATAGGTATAGGGGTTGCTGGGATAGATAAAGATGTAGACACTTTTGGAATATGTGGAGATGTGAGTGACGTGATGACCGATGGAGTAGACCTTATGGGTAAGGGTAATGCAGCAAATGCAGGGACATTTTTAGGCATGTAGAAGTAGAAGAGAATGGTTGTTTCATAAATGTTTTGAGGGGTAAGAATGATATGTTAGCTAATGGGGTTGATGTCGAAGATGGGGTTGCAAGGGTGCATGTAGTAGAACTGAGTTTAGTTGGGATGGTTGTGAGTAATGTAGGTGTAGTAATAGGTGTATTTGATGAAGATTTCGGTGAATGAATGGGTGTGAGAGACGTAGGGATATGTGTGGATATGAGTGGAGCCAAATAAGTGCTAAGATGAATCTAATGTGGTAGATTGGGGTATATTTGAAGCGGGAAATGGATGATATAGTTGAATTTGATGTGGATGTGGCAAGGATAGGAGAAGGTACAGGTTCAACATAAGTAGTGAAAGTTGATGTAGGTGTGACAGGTTCTAAATAAGAGGTGGGAATAATGTCCACTAGGGGAACATGTGGAGTTGATGATAAGATGGGATCTTGATTGACAGTGTCAACCATACAAGTGTTTGATAGTTGAGATGTAAAGGGGGTGACGTGATTTGTTGGTGGTTGATTAATCTATGCAGTGGAGGTATCAATTTGGATATCCCCTTGATTTACAAGTTGTTGGACATGATCTTTGAAGGAACAACATCTCTCAATGTCATGACCTTTGACTCGATGATATTTACAAAAGTGGGCCTCATGATACCAAATAGGCTTGGCTTGCGAGTTGTCTACGGGTCGTATGGGAGGCAGTTGGATAAATTTTATGCTTATCAACTTATCAAATACAGAACTATATGATTCTCCTAAGGGAATGTAATTGGATGTTGATTGAGAAGATTTTTGTTGAGACCATGTGCTTGGTGTAGATGGGGATGAGGGTTTAATGACCACAATGTTGGCCAGTCTTGAACTTGCCATTATGTGTGAATGGTTTCATGGATTCGATTTTTGATTTAGTTGAACTTGATTTAAGATGACCCTGCTCAATGGCATGGGTTTCGAGCTTGTGAGCCATTGTGAAAGCTTCATCAAAGGTTCAAAATGATTGGATCTGCAAAGTGGATGATATATGTTTGGCACACAAATGTGAGAATAATTCGATGAGTTCGGTTTGTGGGATAGTGAAGGATAGTTGATTTATAACAACATGCCATCGTGTGATGAAGTCAGCGATGGGCTCATTTTCATACTATCAAATGGTATATAGATCAGTGATAGTGGTCTTACATGTGATATTGATAGAAAAGTGTTCTAAGAACAACTGTGTAAGTTGAGTGAAAGATAATAAGGAATGTCATGGGATACTGTGGTACCAGTCCAGCCCAAGACCAGACAAAGACATGGGGAAAGTGTGAAGAAGTAAATCATGATCATGCGCAATGAGACAACATGTGTGTTTAAATGTGAGGAGATGTTGTTGGGGATCTTCTTTATTGTTGAACTTATTAAATGCATGAAGCTTCCAATGAGGGGGATAGGGTTTAATTGGAACCGATGGATGAATCGGTTCATTACAAATTTGTTCATAGGATAAGGTGTTCTTGGGTGGTATGGTAAGGGTTTCTAAACTGGCTAACCGATTCATTAAGGCATAAATTGAATCACTCAAGGTGTTGCAAGGTTGAGATTGGATTGGTTGTGTAGTTTGAAAAGTAGTTTGATAAGGAAAATAGTGTGTTTTTGGGTGGTTGAGGAAGCATCTGATAATGTGGTTGATAAGTTTGTGGATAGGATATTTGCGGAATGGTTTGATAAGAAAATTGATTAACTTGTGGATATGTAGGTGTTTGGGGAGTTGTGTGGTAAGGATGAACATGTGTCATGGGTTGAGATTGTTGCATAGGTTGACTTTGAATAATAGGAATATGGTGTGTTTGTTGAAGCTGGGTAGGTTGTTGTGGTAGATGGTAGGTAGGGATATGAGTGTTAAGGGGTTGAGACTGTTGGAGCATAGGATGGGTAGGGATGTAGGTATTAAAAGGCTAAGATTGTTTGATGGGCATACTAGTGGCGAGATGAAATAGAATTGACAAAAAGGGATGTGGGTGGAATGTGATCCACCAATTGAGGAGATTGGGAGGATTGAGAGATTGTAGGGGATTTTTGGAGTAAGAAGTCATACATGGGGTTAGGAGGTGATTCAAGTGTATCTAGAGGAGCAGGAGATGGTGGTACGATTGATTTAGGAATTTAGGAAGATTGGATCTTGACCTCGGATAGGAGGGTTGGTGTCAAGGCGGGGAGAATTTTGTATGACATGGTTCTCATGAGGTGAGACCATGGAGACTGGAGATTGGGTGAATGGCGACATGGTTTTGAGTTTAGAATCTTGTCGGGTGAGATCATCAGAAGAAGTAACTTTATTAGATAGAGTAGATTGTTTGTTTTTCTCGATTTGGGAGAGAGGAGACAATAGGTGTGAAGTAAAGAAACATCTGTTTATGTATGTTGTTGACAAAAAATCAAGCAGAATTTTTTTAGCCTCATGATTAATTTAGAGGATGTGAACAGAAAAGAAAAATAGCAATAAAGGTACCTAAAGGAATCTAAAGCTGGTTTCAAAGTTATGGATTAGGAGATGTCTGATAGTTTCTGTTGGGTGTTTAAGTCCCAAATAGTTAACCAAGTGAGAGGAATGTTTGGATGTGTTAATTATGTTTGTGCAGTTTAGGCAGTGTGTGATAAGTGAAATGCAAAGAGTTAAATTCTTTAACTTAAGCTATGTGATCAGGAAGGATGCAGAAGGTTCATTTTAGACCAAAATGAAATGTGATATTCGATGCAGAAAAACACTCAGGAAAGGGAAAATTCGATGCAGAAAAGAGAAAATAGAGAAAAATGAGAAATACCTGGAGAATCGCTTATCGTGGTTATTTAAGTGCATTTGATAGTGATGTATTTAAAGCGGCAGCGTTAATGACCGAAAAAGCACCATTACCTTGAAATGACACTATGTTTATGACCTGAAATTACACCGTTTGACTGTAGGAGGTCGGTAAAGGTTTTTTTTTGCGGTGTGTTTGATTTGAACATTGGTCTTTGACAACGTTATTTTTATGGTCACAGCTTTGTGGATTTTGTAGAATATACTTGGAAAAGAAAAGAATACAATTAGTCACTTAGTCAAAAATGATCTTAAAATTAGTGATTGATTTTAAGAGTAAACTAATAAGAAAAATAAGTAATCTGAAAATGATTGTGTATCCAAAAATAAAGTCTAATAAGTTGCGAATGAATTTTGGTGGCAACACATCATTAAATTAGATATCAACGTAAGCACAAAATCTATTACCAACTTGATAACATGGGACATATTACAAATTATATAAGGATATCAAACTATTTAGAGAAGAAAATTATAATGAATTTTATTTAAACAATAAAACAAATAACAATGGCCTAAATAACAATAACAATGATTAACGATTTAATATAATCTATTAAGAGGAAAGGATTTTCCCAAGGAATTTGATTAACAATTAATTTGTGACAAGGATGAGAACCAACATTGGATGGTTTCCATCTCAAAATTGATTTGAGAAAAAGACACATATGTCTTTAAAAAAAAAGAATACATGACCCTTTACCTATAAGTCAATGGGTCGGCTATGCCCAACAAAACTTTCACCAACTACAACCACCATTCATGTGGGGAAAGTGAAAAACATACCTCCTATCGAACCAACGTGATGGAGTTTTGTGTTGGATGATACACAAATGAATGGCTTTTTAGGCGAAGATCAACTGTTTATTCACTAGGATAATTGATTTGCAAAGATAGATGGCATGAGTTTGATATCATAAAACCATAGAAAATCTAAAGACTACATGTTATCATGCATGTTATTTTTGATTCAACCTATAATATCATGTGCAAATTGATTATTTTTCTATGTGGACAATTTATAGATCTTTCTAAAAGACTTTGGAATAGGAGACAGATCTAAAAATTATCTAAAACAACATTGAATTTTGATATAAAAAAGATAATCTAAATTCTAGAGTGCAAAAGCTTCACGTGGATGGGATATGGATTTTTAATATTTGAATTATCAAGCACCGAAACTTACTATTAGGAGATTTGTACAATTGCTAAGTTATAGTATTCCTAGATGTGATGTAGAAGCCAAACCATTATCACTAAGATTTTGCATGCATGTGAATTTAAGATGGGAAAGTTTAAATAGATGGTATAGCTAGGACTTTAGGTAATTAAATTTGTGAGCAATGAGAGAAAGTGGGACAAAGAGGCGAGGAGATGAAATAAGTGGCTCGATTGCTAGAGAGAAGGTAAGTCATGTGTGGGATGTAGGAAGGTGGGTTTAAATGGAACGAGAGGTGGAGGAGGTGTAAAAAAATGGGTGGATAAGTCATCATCCATCTAGGAAAGGTCAAAGGGGAGTGCAGTGTAGGGAGTGGGGGGAAGGGAGAAGTGGGAAGGAGATGGAGAGGGTGGAAGAAGGTGGCAAGGATGGAGATTGGAGCAAGGAAGGGAGAGAAGGGAATATGCTGGGGGGATAGGTAGGCGAGTGTGTGCTGGGAAGATCTTGAAGGTGGAATGGAGGACTCGGTGGGGAGTCATGGGTAGGAAAAAAAAATGGTGGAAGGGAGATGGAGCTGCTGAGTGGAAGGGAGAAATGGAGGTCGATGGTGATGGATGAGAAGAGGGACGCAGGAGGGAGGAAGGGAAGAGTGGAGTGGAGAGGAGAGGGTGGTCGGGATGGCGATGGAGATGGGGATTAGAGAGGAGTTAGGAAACGGGAAGGGAGACAGAGAGGTAGGGATGGAAGTTGGGAGTAGAGACAGGGAGACGGGGAGAGGAGATGAGAGGAAGGAAAGGAGATGGAGATCGATGCAGAAGATACATGAAGTCGAGGGTGGGTGGTAGGGAGGAATGGAGGTGGGAGGACATGGGGAGAGAAGGGAAGAGTGATGGGGAGAGGTGGAGAGGAGAGGGTGGTGGTGTGGGAGGACGCAGCATGTGGCTCGGTGGAGCCGGTGAGGGAGGTGGCCGAGCTGGCCGAGTGGAGAGGTGAGAGATAGTTAGGGGGATGGGTAGTTAGGCTATTAATTTTTTTTTATGTTTTTAAATATTAAAAATAATAATAATAATAAGAATAATTTTAAAAAATGAACTCTATACTATTTGTATAATGACTTTAAACTATGATATTTATCATTTTTTTAGTAATTTTGTAAATATTATTATTATGATTAATTAAAAAAATAAACTTGATGCTAATTTTAACTGACAAACCAAAAGCACTTACTACCAAAGGCTGATGAAGAAACCAGTAGCACTTACTGTGTCAGATGACCGAAACCACGTAACATAAAAGATGACACTGGAGTAAAAACCCTAAACATGTGAGTCGAAACAATAAAAGATGACATGACGACAACCATGTAAGTATAATTAATTTCTAGATTCATTTCCCATGCGGGTAAATAGAAAATAAAGAACACATACCTCCAAGGCGACTTAAACGATGGATGGTACTAAACTGAGATCAAGAATATTGTGACCATGCAAACAGCAAGTTAGAAAAGAATAACAAACAAAATGACCAGATCTAGTATGAGTCCCACCAGGGAGCAAATGTAGATTTGAGTTTCCTACTTCATGTGGTGAGTGTACGAGTGGAAGAGGGTACCACATCGAGTATACAAGGGATTAGGCATCACCAATGGCTATGATAATTCTTCACCGAGAACTCCTCGTGTTATGATTATTTACTAATGCAAGCTTTTAGTTTGGTGGATGTAATTTGAAACACAACAACAAACATAACACAAGAATACCATAGACTATGATAAGAAGGAATGATGATAAATCTGAAATATGTGTAATTATAATATCAACATGAAATTGTTACAATCTCACAAATGGTAACTACAAATGAGTTTATTACTTCATTGACTTCCAATCATAACGATGGGAGAAACTACAATTACACCTCTTAATGGCTTCTTTAACACACCTTAAAATGATGGCTTCCTTTACACACTTACTCATACAATATATCTATACTTCCTTTATGCTAAATGAGGGGGTGGCCTCTCTATTTATAGAACTTCCATTATCCATCTTATCTCTAAGATAAGTAAGAAAATACTCGACGAATCATATTCCATACCTTAACTCTTATATACATGTAATCTTAAAATTTAAGATAAATAAACCTTATCATTTCACATGGGTTCCACATTTTAGACTTTTTACAAATAAAATACACAAAATATTTATGACCTCACTCCTTTTCCTTATTACCATACAATATTTCTAATTCCTAATCATTAAATGATGGATTGTCTACTTACCCTAACTTTGACATTTTAATATTAAGACCATGCAAACAAATATTTACTTTTTACCACAACATTCTATTGTACTTTTGAAAATTACGGTATCTAGGATTATTGGTGGCGTCGTGCACCTGCATGTGTCCAAATGTAGATACTACTAATTTACTTAACTTCATCCTATTCCTAATACAGTGTAATGAAATAGAAATTACGAGACCACGTCGAGTATACAAGGGCTTAGTACCTTGGAGATTGAGATGGATGATACGGGCGCAAAGAAATCAGATGCATGATATCAAGAAGTTAGATCTACAAAACTTAAACCAGATAAGATTAGAACACAATATGTGGGGTTTCCCGAGACGGTGCTGGTTCCAAGAGGATTTCAACTCCCTTGGAGGATGTCAACCCCCATGTCAGACAAGATAATTAGATCATGAACAACAGTAAAAATGACAAGAAAATGGAATAACAAAAGTACTTAGCTCATGTCCTACTATGGAAATGAACCGGGCATCAGATGGCAAGATAGGAGACACTGTCAGAGATTTCTTCTTCTTTTGTCTAAAAATATATCCTTCTTTTCTAAGTCTTCCATTCTAGGTCTTTGAAAATGTCTCCTCCCCCTTTCTTTTTCTTTTTTTGAAAATATGGGGAAAACCCCATATTTATAGCTTAGATATGAGACTAATTGCAAGTTAGATGATACCCAGGGTGTAGTAAAGTAACCTGAGTTAGGGATGTGATGTGATCATGTGGGTCCCATAATTTGACTTATTAGGCAAAGTGGGGGACATGATTTGAATGGGTGGTGAAATAAAGATTTCATTTTTAAAAGAAAGTGTCGGATGGGTGCATTTTGAATTAAATATTCGTGAGAGATGGGGATGATTCCAAAAATTGAATTATCAAATGGGTCCATACGGAGCCCATTGATAATCAATCAAATAATATGAACAAATAGATAAGATTTTATTTAATTTAAGATAAAGAGAAGCGGGGATAGAAATTGCGTGAATATAAGATGTCGGGGGGGGGCTGTACCGAAAATAGGTGTCTATAAGGATAGTAAAAATTTAATTCCAAAATGAAAAAGGATAATTTTAATGTTTAAAAATTAACCATGATTAAGCCAAACCTCACTCTTGATTCACTTTTAGTCCTCCTTAACCCAGGTTGAGAGGGGGTTATAACTTTCTAGATGGGGGAAGTGAGCCTCCATTGCACCTTAGCACATTTTTTAAGTGGTGTAATGGTGAAAAAATTCTTTCATCATTGCAAAGTTCTACATGTGTTTTCATCTTCATGAGGAAGGGGATTATCTTGCATGTGAGGTGAAAACATGAACCTAACCACCAAAGATGTCACTTAAGTGATGAGAGAGTATTTCCTTCTTGGAGTCTCACTTTGTTGCACACATTTCACTTTTACACCAGTTGAAAAGGTGAAAAAGTTATTTCAGTATAGCACACCAAGGGGTGCTAAAACATGAGAAATGGGCCAAGATTGCGTGTGAGTTGTTAAACTCTACCAAACCACCAAAGATGTCACTTAAGTGAGGAAACTTCAAAATTGATTTCATCCTCCATTGGGTTTTCAATTTTTTGAACCCCATGAAAATTTTCACTAGGTTTAATGGTTCAAAAGTGCTTATAGCATTGAAAGTTGTGACCTAGACACTTATAGTAAGTCCGCCTTCACCAACAACTGCCAAAAATAGACCTCGGAGAGTGAGTCTTTTCCCCAGAGCTTCCCAAAGAGTTTCATGGGAAAAAATTATATGATTTTTACTATAAAATACCTTATTATATCAATGGTACCACTTTCAAGAGCCAATTATTCCTAAAATTCAAAATTTACCCCACTTTTTTATTATGGTCAAGCCTATGCGCCATAAGGTCAAACTACCACTAGAGAGAAACTTGAATTTTTGTCTAACTTATCAAATCATCCATGTAGAGGGTTTAATTAAATTCAATTTTATTTTTAAATCAGGTACCAAATCCCCTTATAACTCCTAGAATGATCATTTTAATCTCTACTAGGATCAAATATCTTCACTTGCACTTATCGGGCCAATATCTCAAAATCCCGATGATAGAATCTCCTATTTTTTTTGGAAATGTGAAGTATAAATATTTATCTTTCCAAATATTTTTGGCCACTTCACATAATTACCTAAGGTTCCTTTTCCATCTTGAACAAGATGACTAGCTATTTCACTCCTTTCATTTCCTGCACCCTTCTACAAGTAGCATGGTGTTGCACATCTTATTCTTAAACCATTATCTTCTTACATAATTTCCCTAAATTCATCTGATGATATCATAGCTCAGTCACACTCTACTTAGATGCATTATCCTTTCTTTATTCATCTCCAAAGGACATTCATTTAGTGCAAGAGTTCTAAAAATATGCCTTTTTAGGCCTCCAGGAGAAACTCCTTCAAAATGAATCTCAATGAACTCATGAATTGTTTCCCATAAACTTACCTATACATGAAAATTTATTTAAAATTTATTTAGCACATCCCTCTTGGCCATGATGGGTTTTACATAGTTATATATTGGTCGGAGGGCAGGTTTACATTACCCGGATCAACGATTTTTTAGTGTGCACTTAGTTGTCATGGTAAAAAATTTCAATTTTTTGTGCTTAACATTTAGCATGAAAATAATTGTCTCTATCTTGGGGAATTATTTCAAATCAAAAAAATTTAAGATGGAGAAATTAGGATTCCCATAATCTCAAGACACTAATAGGACCAGTTCCTTATCCATTGGGCTATAGGAGTCATTGCAAAACAAGGATGGATACAACAAAAATCATTTATTGAACACAACACATGAGAAAAAAACATGACAGAAATGTAAATACACAAGGGAAAAGGAAACACATAAACCTATATTCATTTATGGTACATGTGGGGACAACCTTCTTTCGATGAAGTAATTTTATCTTTAGGGAGTTACCTTTGGATGGTTCATGTTGAGTGGTGATGTTTCGCAAATCCATTGATAGGTTCAAGGAAGTAGCCTCCTTTTGTCAACTAATTATGAAATCCAAATGCTTTCATGAGTTATTGTATGTTTGGGATGAGTGAGTCTACATGACCTTTTTATGCTCAAGGATTTTCTTAGAAAGTCCATTGTTCTTTTTATCTTGGAAATCAATCTTAGATTACAAATTTCCTTCCATGTTAACCCACATTACCAGTTTCTCATTTTGTATTTCATCATCACCTCAGGTTTATTTTTGATTGGGTTGTTTGAATGTTCTAATTTTTCCTCTTTCCCATATTCATGTTTATTGACAAATTTTTCATAAGAGGACTTGAATTCATATTTTTTTCTATTTCTTTACGAGATGTTTATATATTAAATGAAGAATCAAACATAGCCTCATACCTATCTTGTATGGCCATAACACGACTCAAGAGGTTAAGAATTAGTTCGGGATCTTGAACTTTCCTGATTAACTATTATGTAGTATGTGGGGATAGTTAATCTAAGCTATGAACAACTGTAAATAAAGTAAATAAATGTAGTAAAGAAGTATATAAAGTGACCAAACAACTATGCAAAAGAAAATTCTAACCCTAATGTGTAAGAGAGAAGAGGAAATAACTCAGTTGAATAGAAGATGCTCGTGGGATTGTGTTGCAGAGTTAACTTGAGAATCTAGAAGTAAGAATGACCATGCAGAAGCTCACGAAAAGGATAGATCTTGAATTTCTAGCTAAACCGATGTGTCTAGGAATGGACTTGGGTGCCTTCAAGTGCTCTGGTATGAAAATTGAGCGCACCGGTCTATGTAAAATATTTGAAATTGATCTTCACTGGTTCGGTAGATGGTCCAAACCCTCATTTGTTGTTTCGATTCATTGTCCCGCACTGATATGTCGCCAATAATCCAAGATGATGTAAAGACCTACAAAATACCAAAAGAAGTATCAAAATCCCAAAAAATAAAGATACAAATGAATGGGTTAGACTAACCTTAGCTGCCACAACAATGGGCTTACTAATTGAGCATTACACTACATTTCGGACCCAAATGTAGTTCTGGTGAGTGTGTGCATAATTTTCCCTAGGTTTTCTTGTGTCAATCGCACTTTGTGAAGTAGTGAGAAATAACTAAATGTAGAAACTGTAATATTATTTGTACATGGAATAGAATAGAATCCCTCCCCCTATGAAGTGTAGTGACAAAATCATGCACTTTAAACATTAATTTATCCTGGTCTCATACTACTATTTAGAAGGTTCTTAAGGGAAAAAATTACTAATTAACCCCCATCTTTTGGCCACTTTATTTTATTTTATTTTGTCATTACAGACCTCTTGTACCTATATGCCCAGGCCCGATTCCATCATCCTGCATCATTTCAGCCTTGGCTAGGGCACCTAGATTAGTACTAGGGTGCCCGTGGATTCCCTGGTCCTACCAGGGTGCCCCGATTCTTCTAGAGCTTTCTTGCCTCTTTTTGGGATCTTTCTAGCCATTTTACATATTTATATTTCTTGTGGTCATCCTTTTCGGGGTTAATTACGAAATTAGACCAAGAGAACCCTATAAATATAAAGTTATGAGACCATAATGAGGGACCTAGCATCACTTACTACTATCACTCCATCTAGAGTTGCATCCATCTATTGCATTGGAGATCACTTGCATCCACATAGCTCCATCATCAAGGCACAAGGCTAGGACATCTGCATCACACTTCATAGGGGGGTATTCTATTCTATTCCATGCACATATTCTATTACATTTTCTACACGTAGTTATTGCTCGCTACTTCACAAAGTGTGAATGGCACAAGAGAAACCTAGGGCATGTTCACACACACTTGCACATAGAACTACATCAGGTCTAATATGTAGTGCAACACTCAGTTAGTAAGTCCACCATTGTGGTAGCTGAGGACAGTCTGACCCCTTCATATACATTTTTATTTTTTAGGGTTTGATGCTTGTTTTGGGGTTTTGCAGGGATCTTTCTTCCATCTTGAGTTATTGGTAACATTCGAACAAGATAATGAAGTTGATGTGACAGATAAAAATATTGCAGATCATCTTTTGACCTTGTGAAGTCAAATTTGGAGCTTTTTACAAACCAAGGCACCCAAATTATAGACTAGAGTGCCCGTAGGCACCCCAGTCCTCCTCTAGGCACTCTAGTCTAGCTAGATCCTCCAGCTCTAACCTTTTCGGCACTCCTACATAGTCTTTCATGCTTCTAGTTTTTCCACTCTCCTCTACGACATTGTCGATATTGATATGTTATCAACTAAGTTCTTTCTTATTTCCTTTCCGACACTATGGTTTGTATTTTCATTATTTTTATTATTTATCTCATTTACATATTGTCTTAGTGCATTTATTTATTGCGTTTATATGTCCTCCCAGATTAGATTAATTATCCTTTACTACATCCATTTAGCTAATTTTAGTTAATCATTTTGGTGAACCCAACTCGATCATACACACTCCTAGGTTATGTCTTCTTACCTCACCATTTTAGGGTTTCTTTTCCTTCACCATGGCTCACTCTCATGAGGAATTTACTGAATCTCATCTTAAATCCATCAATGATCACCTTGTCAAGCATCCCCAAGATCTAGATTTACTTTTGCATGTTGCTCGTGAGGAAGCTACTAACTTGAAAGAACTCACTTTGCTTTTCTTTGCCATACCCACTTCCATTGTCACTCAACTTGTTTACTTATAATCTTCCTCCTATTTCCTCTATTCCCATTTATGTTCCTCCTCCAACCAATCACTTTATGTTGCCCTTAGTTTGTCATGTATGGAAAGTCTCATCTGTTGGCAATCAAGACCTAACTTCTCTTTATCACAATCTTCAAGCTCAAATTCATAAATTGAAATAGGATACCTCGCATGTGTCATCATCTTTAGATTCTACTTTGTTATTACATACTCCATTCACACCTACCATCTCTACTTATATACTTCCTCATAATTTTTTCATCTCTAAGTTTCCCATTTTCAATGGGCATGGTGACCACGAAACAACTTCGAGCATTCCATGTCGCTTCTCTTGACTTCGTTAATGATCATATCCTTTTAGCATAACTATTTCCTCGTAGTCTCCATGATTATATGATGTGTTAGTTTTACGACTTACCAATTCACTCAGTAATCTCCTTTACATGTCTAGCTAACACATTCCTTACTCATTTTTCTATCAACATCAGCTCTAATATTTCTTATGCCCAACTAGCACAACTTAAACAAGGCTCAAATGAACACCTCACTAACTATGTTTTAAGGTATAAGAATAATCTAGCTAAGATGAAAAACGTGCTTACTTGACTCTGAGCTTCAAGATTTATTTATTCAGAGTCTATTACCACCTCTACAAGAGAGTGTTCTTTTTGAATCCTCTCCTTCATTCGATCAACTTTTTCATACTCTTAAGCTTTGTGAGACTAAAATCCTATCCATAAGAAATATTAAGTATCAATAATAGACTTCATCTTCCACTCGTTTTCTAAACAAGACATCATTCAAATCCTCTACAACTAGACCAACCGATACTAAAATCAATGTCAATGCATTCACTCCCATTAAGGAGCTTTAGTTGCAACAACATCGACACACATTTAACAACCTTCCAATGGTTCAACATCTTATATTAAAACAACTTCTTGAAAGCAATCTTATTACACTTCCCCCTCCACTCGAGTTAGAACCATCACGAAAAAGTTAGGAACTATAATGATAAATTTCACTTTGTGATTATCATCAATGTGTAGGACATTATACAAATAAATTCCTAAAATTCATAACAATCATCTAAGAATTAATCGATAACAACAAAATTGAGTTCCTATAATCCTCTAGCTCGCCCCAAATAATGACAAGGGTAAACTCAATCTTTTTAACAATGACTTTCAATAACGTGACAAGAATACAACCGACTCTTTTTTAATCATGTTTATCACGCAATATCATCTCCAGGATCGGGAGCTCTATATTTTTAGTTGCCAACACCAAAGATTCACCACCAATAATTTCTTTTTCCAACTTCAAATATCACGCTAAGTTTACATCTCACCATTTACATATCCATGCATCTACTAGCTTGACTTCTATTAAAAATACTAAGGTTGACCCATCATGACCCATTAGTGCATGTTCTATGTCACTCCTTAAAGCTATCATGTATCCTCTATGCCAAGTTAAATACCCTTTCGCAAAACCCTTTGGTTTTGTTAAGCTACATGTTACAGTTGGCCCTCTTACTATGCTTGTACCTTTCCTCATTGGAAACATAGTTGAGGGATGTGACATGCTTCTCAGTCTCAATTGGATTCGTCACTCACAATCTATCATTTATATGAATCATCTACGACTCAAATTTATTTACAATAATCAGGTCATCTCTATTGATGGTGTCCCTCCATCTACTCGTGGCCACCATCTCCTCACATGGTATCTAGCACATCCCCTACTTCATCTAGTGCATCACACTCTATGTTACTCAAATCATAATCTACTCCTATTTTCATATCATCTCCACGATCACATCACTCTAGTAGCCCTATACATCAAGTATTAGTCTATTCCTTGGATAGTCACTCCATCATGGCATAAATCACCACCTCATTTTATTCCACGCAGATCTTCTTCAACTTCACACTCTATATCACATGTTATTTTAGGTTATTATTTATCCTTTTATTTATTTATTAGGATAATTCTTACACTTGTGTTAGCCCTACACTTGTTGGGTTAGATTTCTTAGGTGTACTAGTTGTGTGGAGTTATCTTACTAGTTGTGTTGAGTTAGTTTCTCAGTTATGTGGATTTATGTTACTAGTCTTCTGGAGTTAACTTAACTACCAATATCAATTAGTGGGAGTTCTTCACCACTGATTTAGGTAGTAGTTGCACTTTCCTCCTCCTATATGTAGATATTTCTTATTGAGTAATTCAATTCATTGTATTGTAATGCATTGAGCATTATGGATTATGATGTATTTCCATATATGGTATTTTGGCTTTTTTTTTTTCAAATCTAATGTGGTGTGTGATTATAATATAAGATCATGGATTAGAACAATATTATTATCATTCCTTTCATGGTATCAGAGAGATAGATGATGTAGACATCCATTGTAATTTTTTCTTTGAAAGTAAGGGTTTATTATTTTCATGTATTCATAATTTGTTAACACTTTTACGTAGCATGATGAATTTTATGCAAAACAGTGTGACATTGGATTTGGAAGGTGCCAAAAACATATAATCAGTGTAAACTCGACCATGATTTGAGACGGTAAAATTTAGACGCTTGATTTTTACCCTCTGGATATTTTTGTTTTGGATGCAATCTTTTATCCACTGGACACATATTTGTACCCTCTAGTTGCATTCTTTTATCCATTGGATATAGGCGTGTACCTTCTGGATGCATTCTTTTACCCTCTAGATATTTCTATTTTGGATGTAGTCTTTTATCCACTGGACGCAAATCTGTACCCTCTCGGTGCATTCTTTTATCCATTGGATATAAGCGTGTACCTTCCAGATGCATTCTTTTACCCTCTAGATATTTATGTTTTAGATGCAGTATTTTATCCACTAGACACAGATCTGTACCCTCTTGGTGCATTCTTTTATCTATTGGATATAAGCATGTACCTTCCGGATGCATTCTTTTACCCTTTGGATATTTCTATTTTGGATGTAGTCTTTTATCCATTAGACGCAGATATGTACCCTCTGGGTGCATTCTTTTATCCATTGGATATAGACGTGTACCCTCCAAATGTAATGATTTACCCTCTAGACATTTAGGTTTTGGGCACATGATTTTATCCTTTGGTCATAAGCATGTATCATGTGGATGCACTCTTTTACCCTTTGGACATTTGGGTGTCACGTGTACCTTTTAAAAAAACATCAGCATTAAAATATTATTTTAATAGCAAAACCTTCTAGAGCTCATAAATTTTGATCCGTAGCTCAAATTAAGGTGATTTTTTTGAAATTGTGTATTTTTTGATATCTAACATTGTGATATTTTTTTGATATCTAGACATTGGTGATATTTTTATACACATTTCAAATGTAAAAGGTACTTTTACTCATTATAATATTTACATGCACTCAATTATAAAGTGTAAAATTTGGGAGGGTGTTGTAATCACTTGTGGACGCAATTTCGGTTGAGCCCGACATCCTAAAATTTTGGGTGTTACATTCTTGTATCTATGGGTGTATACATTTATATCTCTCTTGTTTGTTGAGATATTTTGGATATGTATTTTTGACACTTTTTTTTGGCATGTTGATAGTCTCTCTTATGGGGGAGCTATTCTGGTGAAGCCCAGTGTTAGTTTTTCAGTGTTCGAGTAGTTGATTTTGACAACTCATACAAATATGTGGTGTCACTCTACCCATTCAACAGTATGGGAGGGTGTGGTGTTGATACTGATTTTTGGGTTCATGTCCTTACATTGTTACCTTGATACTACTTCTTGGATTTTCCTTACCTTGTTACCTTGGATTTTCTTGGATGCCACTCCTATTTATTTGAATCTAATGTCCTTGGCTTGTTTCCTTGGTTGTTCTTGGATCGTGGCACACATATTTGTAACACTTGATCTTGCTTCTTCATATTTTATGTCCTTTCCTTATTACCTTAGATTTTCTTGGATTGTGACACTCCTATTTATTTGGATCTCATGTCCTTGCCTTGTTGCCTTGGTTGTTCTTGGATATGGCACACCTATTTATAGCAGTTGATCAAATTATGTTTGGTGTTATTTTACACTTTCAACATCACTCCATTGAAATTCTCCTTACATGGAGCTATTTTGGTAAAGCCCAGTGTCAGTTGTTTTTGAGTTCTATGATCGAGTAGTGGATTCAGACCACAGTGTGCACTAAACTTCTTCAGCATTGTATGATTTTTTGGAGTCGAGCTTCTAAGGATATCTTGCAGCAGGATTTTTCTCTCTACTTTGTTATTAATGGTTGTGGGTACCTTGCATGTGTCTATTTTTCCTAGTTATTATACGTGGGTACCTCATCAGGCCTTGTTGTCGAGACCCACCTTCTTTTTTCCCACCTAAGCTATGCTTACGAGAGGGTGTTAGTGTAGGTTATTATTTATCCTTTTATTTATTTATTAGGATAATTCTTACACTTGTGTTATCCTTACACTTGTTGGGTTAGCTTGCTTAGGTGTACTAGTTGTGTGGAGTTAGCTTACTAGTTGTGTTGAGTTAGCTTCTCAATTATGTGGAGTTATCTTACTAGTATTCTAGAGTTAACTTAACTACCAAAGACATCGATTATTGGGAGTTCTTCACCACTATTTTAGGTAGTAGTTGTACTTTCCTCCTCCTATATGTACATATTTCTTATTGAGTAATTCAAGTCATTGTATTGTAATGTATTGAGCATTATGGATTATGATGGATTTCTATATATGGTATTTTAGCTCTTCTATTTTACATATCTAATATGGTGTGTTATTATCATCGATATCTCGACTTGTAACAATCTTCTTATCATTCCTTTCATCATGTAGATATCCATCACCGATGAATTTTATGACGCCATGACATTCTCGCATACATTCATTCCTCACATTTGCATAGGATTCATTCACCACTACAAAGTGCATGTCTACCATACCTCCACTATTAGAGTATGGTCACACGCTTTCATCTCCTACATCAGATAAAGTACCTCTGTTCTTCACCATTATTGGATAGTTCATTATTTTACCTCGCATACATTAAGGGCATAATAACACTTCACATCCCCCCTTGTTTTATCATAACTACATCTATTTCTTTCATATCCTCACATTAGGAATATTCATCATACATTCTAGTGTCATTACTCGATGACACACTCTTGTGATTCGGTTCACACTTGACTGTTGAGGGCTTAATACACATAAAACTCACACACTACACACTACACTCATTCATACATTACGTGTCATACACCATACATTATACATTTATTCTATAACATTTGTGCATTTATACATCATACATCATGCTAGTCGTCATTAGGCATACACCATTGTCTACGCATCTTACATCCTACACTACTTATCCTACATACTACATTATTCATTTATCTACATACCATACATATTACACCACACATTTTCACACATATTCTACATATTATACTAGTCTTCATCCTATATGAGTCTACCATAGCATCATCTTACATACTACATTACTATTCCATCTACATACATGTCATTTTACACATTCTACACCTCTTGCATTTACATTCTACATATCCAGGTATTCACATGTTCTATTCATCTTGCATTTTACACATTCTACACATCTTGCATTTGCATTTTACACATAGTTTCTATACATATTCTACTCATCCTATCGTCATATTTCATCCTTACATACACTACATTGTCTTCTACATGTTGCACTCACTACCCAATGACACATTGTTTAGTTCCTCGGTCCATACTTGACTTCCAAGAGGGTTTACAAATCAAATGGACCTTACACATTTACTATTCGACCTTTCACCATGTGACATTCCTAGGCTAGTGACATACACTTTAGGATAAATCATCACCTATTCCATCATATTGTAGTGGTATACACCTTAGGTTACATCACCACTCCATACCATTCATCTAGTAGTGACATACGCTTTAGGCTAAATCATCACCTATTATATCATTTTCTAGTGGTCTACACCTTAGGTTATATCACCACACCCTCCTTACATTTTGTAGTGATATACGCTTAGGCTAAATCATCACTCTTACTCTCATTTGGTTGTGGTATATCCTTCAGCTATAAGGTTCATGTATATCGTCACTAGGTCACATCTCATCACTACACTTACACATTCATCACAACGCATTAGACATAACACACTACTTGACCATTTCCTGATGATGCACTCTCATTTACAGTTCATTCTTGACTGCTGAGGGGGAAAACCGAACCTCACTTGCATCTGATTCATTCATCAGGGGGCACGTGGCTCTGATTACTCCATTTTGCATTCCATTCTATCCATCCACAACATACTACATATATGGTTACTTATTCTTGCTTACTCTTGCTTGTTCATGGTCACTTTATTACGACGCTAGTTATTTACTTGTATGTTATTTATCTATACCATCCACACATGTGCGTCGTTCATGCCTTTTTCTACTTGTGATCGTGAGATACATGTATCTTACACGTAGTATGTATGTTCACCTTCTACCTTTC
Source organism: Taxus wallichiana var. yunnanensis (assembly GCA_018340775.1). Classification (NCBI taxonomy): domain Eukaryota; kingdom Viridiplantae; phylum Streptophyta; class Pinopsida; order Cupressales; family Taxaceae; genus Taxus; species Taxus wallichiana. The sequence goes on along the minus strand of CM031240.1, from coordinate 860,993,569 downwards.
TTACACTAGTCATTGGGGGCATCCACATTTGTCTCTTCCAGGTGCTATTGTTTCATTTTGTACTTAGTACTTTACATTACTTTCTTATACACACTTTTGACATACTAGCTATCTTTCTAACATGCTATACACACTTTTGACATACTAGCTATCTTTCTAACATGCTAATAGGTGCTTCATGTGCAACATTTTTTATGTAGGGATATTTGTTTCCATACTTGTTTGATTACATTGTTTGTTATTGTTTTCTATTATATGTGGGCCTTTCCCTATGTTTGGTGTGCACACTTGTTTGTTGTTTGTGGCCATGATGGCCTTGTGTTTCTTATGACATCATGAGTGATGTCCCATGTTTGCATCCCACTTTGTGTAGCTTATTTGTCTTCTTTCATGTTTACATTACTTTGCTTTGTAGCTTACACACTGTTTACATATCTTATACATTGTTTTCTACATACATGTGTGTTTTCACTTGTCTTTGGCTATGCTTCTTGTTTTTGCATGTCTTAGTTTCTACCAAGCTCTTTTCAGGATTACAATGTACATGTGATTGGTCCTCTTTCGGTGCCACATTATCCTATTAGCGACGCGTCGCATGTGCTCCCAAAGAGGGGGGAATAATTTAGGGGTTTTACATACTAACACATCCCATTTACACTTTGGTTTAGTTCAATGCACTTTCTGCCCTTGGCATTTTTCGATTACATACAAGAGTAGGTTTAGAGTAGTATATGAACCCCATACACAACAGATTTTACAGGACATGGTGTCCTTAGCATTCGGGAAGTAGTTACAGGATTTGAGGTTACACTGGGTGTGCCTCTCTACACTACTTCATCCAATGGCATCGATTTCCCAAAAATCCAAGATGTACAGAGATCTCTACATACATTCAGGGAAGCAGTTAGATCTTGGAGGAAACAGAGCATTTCCTCCCTACATTTCTTCTCCCTATGGTGTGAGATCACCCCAAAAAACTCACAGTATAGGATATCCTTCTACACTCTCTCTCAACATGGATCAGGTGCACATGTTCCATTTACATTTACATTTTCCATTTACATTTGTGTATTTTACATTTACATACACATGCATCTTTTACTTGCATTTTTACATGTACATACATACATATTTGACTACTTGATTGTTTTCTCCTTGTAGGTTTGGTCATAAGAGAAATAACCAGTCAAAAGGGGGTAAAAAAGAACAATAACAACATCATCAACAACAACACTCCGTGACAACACACATGCTTTACTAACCATGCAAGTACACTACACACTTGCAGCAGCTACACACGCGTTCTGCCTAGGTTCATTCTCATCACTTTTTCTTTGCAAATTTTTCATCTTTAGTTTCCACGCTCCATCTTTTTATCATTCCACGCTTTGTCTAGTCCTTCGGCACGCTTTCTTCATCATTCTACATCGGTATCAAGTACGCATCTCTATCTAATTTATGTTACCAAGCTTTTTGCTCACCAACATAAAGTGGGGGAAAAATGTAGTCACAAAATCATACACTTTAGACATTTATTTATCCTGGTCTCATATTACTATTTAGAAGGTTCTTAAGGGAAAAAAGTACTAATTAACCCCTATCTTTTGGCCACTTTTTTTTAATTTATTTCGTTATTACAGGACATTTTACACCCATATGCCCATTTATATTCCATCATCCCACTTCATTTTATCCTCGGATGGGACTCCTAATTAGTAATAGAGTTCCCTGGTCCCACTAGGGGTGCTCCGATCCTTCTAGATCTTTCCCGCCTCTTTTTGGGCTCTTTCTAGCCTTTTTACATCTTTATCTTTCTTGTGATTGGCCTTTTCGGGGTTAATTATGAAATTAGACAAAGAGAACCCTATAAATATAAAGTTATGAGACTGCAATGAGGGACCTAGCATCACTTACTACTATCACTCCATTTAGGGTTGCATCCATCTATTGCATTGGATATCACTTGCATCCACATGGCTCCATCATCAAGGCACAAGGCTAGGACATCTGCATCACATTTCATATGGGGGGATTATATTCTATTCCATGCACACATTCTATTAAATTTTCTTTCTTGCTTGTTACTCCACAAAGTGTGACTATGAAAAAAGAGCAACCTGGGCATGTTCACACCTACTTTTACATAGAACTACATCGAGTTTGAGATGTAGTGTAGCGCTCAATTAGTAAGTCCACCATTGTGGCATTTGAGGACAATCTGACTCCTTCATATGCATTTTTAATTTTTAGGGTTTGATGCTTGTTTTGGGGTTTTGCAGATCTTTCTTCCATCTTGAGTTATTGGCAACATAGGGCATAGGACAAAAATTTGATGCACACAGATAGCAAATATTTTGGATCACCTTTCAACCTTATGAAGATCATATTCAAATATTTTGTGTAGAACAAGGCACCCAGATTACAGGACTGCAGCACCCACAGGCACCCCAATCCTCCTCCAGGTGCTCCAATCCAACTAGATCCTCCAAATCCATCCTTTTTCTCACCCCCGCACAATTTTTCCTACTTTTAGTTTTCCACTCTCCTCTGCGACACTATCTCAATGATCACTTGTTATCGATTACGTTCTTTCTTCTTTCCTTTTACATACTAGGGTTTTAATTTTCATTAGTTTTATTATTTATCTCATTTACATATTGTCTTAGTGCATTTATTTTGTGTTTATATGTCTTCCTTGATTATATTAACTATTCTTTACTACATTCATTTAGTTAATTTTATTTAATCATGAAGTGTGATGCATATGTCCTAGCCTTTTACCTTGATGATGGAGCTATGTGGATGTAAATGATCTCGAATGGAATAGATAGATGCAACTTTAGATGGATAATAGTAGTGAATGATGATAGGTCCCTCATTATGGTCTCATAACTTTATATTTATAGGGTTCTCTTGGTCTAATTTCATAATTAACCCCAAATTAGCTAACCACCAAAAATATAAGAATGAGAAATGGATAGAAAGAGCCCAAAAGTGGCGAGAAAGTGCAAAAGGGACCGAGACACCCCTGGTGGGACCAGATCTCCTATGATTTCCCCAATACTAATATGGGTGCCCCAATCGAGGCTAAAATAACGTGGGATGACAGAAGTTGACTGGGCATGTGGATGTAAAATATCAAGAATGATGAAATAAAATAAAACAAGATGGCCAAAAGATGGGGGTTGATTAGTAATTTCTTCACTCAAGAACCTTCTAAATAGTAATATGAAACCAGATAAATAATGTCTAAAGTGCATGATTTTGTGACTACATTTTCCCCCACTTTATGTTGGTGAGCAAAAATCTCGATAACATAAAGTAGATAGAGATATGTACCTAATATCCATGAAGATTGTAGTATAAAGTGTGTTGATGGAATAGAAAAAGCCTAGAATGAAAAAAAGATGGAGGAGCGTGGAAACTAAAGATGAAGAATGCGCAAAAAAGTGATGAGAGTGAACCTAGAGCAAAAATGCATGTGTAACTACCGACATGTGTGATATACCTACATGGTTAGTATGGTGTGTGTTGTTGGGAAGTGTCATTGTTGACATTGTTGTTGTTGCCCCCATTTGATTTTTTGTTTCTCATACGGATGTACCTGCAAGGAGAAAATGATCAAGTAGTCAAATATGTATGTATGTATGTGTAAAAACATAATGTAAAAGATGCATGTAAAAGTATGTAAATGTAAATACGTAAATGAAAAAGTGTAAATGGAACATGTGCACCTGATCCATGTTGAGAGAAAGAGTGTAGAAGGATATCCTATATTACAAATTTTTGGGCAATCTCATGCCCCTAGTGAAGAAGTGTAGGGAGAAAGTTGCATTATTCTCCTTCCTATAATTGTTTCCCTAAATATGTTTGTATATATCTTTGTACTATCTTTGTTTTTGGGTGATCCAATGCCTGTCGTAGAAGAAGTATTAGGAGGAATTCACGTTTGTATCCTCCAAATGTTAATTGCTCCCCCAAATACTATGGATACCATGTAGAATTTTTGTGTATGGGGCTCATATACTGGTTTGAACCCACTCGTTGTATATAACTCAATTGAACCGATGTAGAATCTTTTTGTTAGTATGTAAAAAACCCCAAATGTTCCCCCTCTTTAGGGGCATATGTGATGTCACTTTGATAGGACAATGTGACCCCAAAAGAGGACCAACCACATGAAATGTACCCTGGAAAGTTCTTGGTAAAAACCAAGGCACGCACAAACAATAAGGCTAGTGAAAGACAAGTGTGAACAAACATGCATATAGAAAATAGTGTATAGTCTACGCAAATAGTGTGTAAGCTACCAATCAATGTAGTAAACACAAAAAAAGACAGTAATTTTCACAAAGTGGGTTGTAAATATGGGACATCACTCATGATGTTGTAAGACATGTGAGGCCATCATGGCCATAAAAAACAAATAAGTGAGCACACCAAACATAGGGTAAGGCCCACAGACAATAGAAAACAATAGTAAACAATGTAACAAATAATTATGTAAATCAATATCGTTGCATAACAAATGTTTCACATAAAGCACCCGTTAACATGTTAGAAAGATAACTAGTATGTCAAAAACATGTATAACCAAGAAATGTAAAGTGCTACGTATAAAATGAAACAATAGCACATGTGCGAGATGAATGTGGATGCCCCTAGCAACTAGTGTAGGAAGGGTAGAAGGCGAGAATCATGTTTGCATGTAAGAGACCTATATCAATTATTACAACTAGAAAAAGGTGTGAGTGTTCATGTGTCGATGATATAGATATATGGCATACAAGTAAGCTAACAAGCATGTGTAGTAAAGTGACCATGAAAAAGTAAAAGGAAATAAGAGTAAGAGCAACCATAATATGCAGTATGTTGTGGATGGATAGAATGGAATGAAAAATGGAGTGATAGGATCCACACACCCCCAAGTGAATGGAAATTTATGCAATGAGGTTCATTTAGTTTTCCCCACAACAGTCAAGAATGAACCGTAAACGAGAGTGCATCATTGGGAAATGGTCGAATAGTGTGTTGTTTCTAATGTACTGTGATGAATATGTGACCTAGCGATGATATGTGTGTGAAATTTATATCAAAGTGTATATCATAGCTAGATGAACATATAAGTGATGATTTATCCTAAGTGTATATCACTATAAGATGAATGATGAGTGATGATTTATCCCTAAGTGTATATCACTACAAGATGAAAAGAGGGAGTGGTGATGTAACCTAAGGTGTATACTACTACAAAATGATAGAATAGGTGATGATTTATCCTAAATCATATGTCACTAAGCTGGAAATTTCACATGATGAAAGGTCGAATAGTAAATGTGTGATGAGTGTAAGGTCCATTTGATTTGTAAACCATCGGATCAAATATGGACCGAGGAACTAAAGTTTTTCAAAGGGTAGTGAATGTAGTGCGTAGAAGTGTATGTAATATATGTAATCAATATGATAAATGGCCATGTGATGAGTGAAATGTGTAATGTATGATGCATTATGTATACTAAGTGTAGTATGTATAGTAGTGCAATGTATAGTGTAGGGTGTAATATGTGTAGTTTGCTAAGAGCATATAGTATGTAGAATGCAATGCTAGATGTGTAGGATGTGTAAATTATAATGTATAAAGTGACATGTAAGATGAGTAGCATATAATGTTAGATGCATGATGTAAACTAACATGATGTGGAAGATGTGTCACGAGCGAAATGTGTATGGTATAGTATGTAGTAGAAGTAGGATGCAATGCTAGACTAGTATGATATGAAAATGTCAAAGTGTTGTAGAATAAATGTAGAATGTATGGTGTATGACACATAATGTGTGATGAAATGAAATGTGTAATGCCTATGGTGTGCAGTGTGTGGGGTTCATGTGTAGTAAGCCCTCAACAATCAAGTGTGAACCAAAGCACAAGAGTGTGTCATTGGGTAATGACGATGCTAGAATGTGTGATAAGATGATATATGAAAATGAAAATATGATAGATGTTAAAGTGAGTGGGGGCATTAGGTGCTAAGCCCCCAAATGTATGATAGAAAATATGACTATGGGCTTCTATCAAGAAGATCATCATTGTCAGGATCAAAACCTACTAGAGTAGTGTCAGAAACTTGATAATTTATAGAATGAGGAGGGTCATATAAGGACCCATTGTGGTGGAGTGTGTACACATTCATTGCATATTCTTCATCAGTAAAGTGATTGGTGGAAAACCATGAGCATGCCAATGAGAGATGTTTGGAAGGTAAATGAGAAAATAATCATTATGAATAGAGATACATCCAAAAGGAATATGAAATGTAAGTAAAGAGTGATGAGAATCGATTGTCCCATAAATATAATCAAGCTAAGACTTTCCAAGTGTGAGTGGAGATTCATGAGGGGCGCATGCAACAAATACCATCAGATGAAAGACACGCAAGCCATAATATTCTGTAGTGTGAAAATAGCCATGATAGAGATGTGGTGAATGAAGAGGTGGTAAAATGTCATTGATTGTTATGCTAAACCTAGCCAAAATTTCACATATACAAATAGTTTCTAAGCACGTAGATTTTATGAGGACGTGTTACCAAAATATCTTATTGATGAATAATGTGCATGTAAAAGCAGGTAGTGGAGTTATAACCTATAGAGGAGAAGATGAAATAGCATCAACATTGTGGACAAATCCCTAATACAATACCATAGCATTAGTAGATGGAGGGGTCTTAAACCTATATTCACTTGGCCATCAGTCCACAAAGGTTTCTTTGAAATAAGAATCATCTACACCAAGAAGGGTAAAATCAAGCAGTCTCAATGCTTCATCCGTAAGTTCAATAACATTGAATTCGTCATTTGAATCCTCATAATCATTGGTGTGAAAATCATCATGTGGTATAACATTATCGATTGTGTTGGTAGGTGGCACCATAGGTGGCTTAGTAGAGGGTGTCGTAACTGGTTGAGAAGGAACACTAGGAGGAACTAATAATATAGGTGAAATAATATCCATAATATAATTAGAAATAGCTAGAGCACTAACAGTGGTAGAAGGGGATTGCGAAGAACTATAATGACCAATGCGATATGTGTCAAGACTACTATATGGAATACATTGCAAAGGAGGTATATGGGCATGGTAGTAATAGGGTCTATGTGAAAATATTTGAATGGCTCTGGATCTGCGGTGATAGTATGTTCATAGCCATCATGCAAAAACTTGACACATTGGTGAATAGTAGATGGAACTACTTGCATTGTGTGAATCCAAGGCCTACCTAACAAGAGATTGAACTAAAAGGAGGCATCGATGACATAGAACTCAGTGAGAACAATCTTAGGCCCAACCCAAATATGTAATGAGATAGTCCCTAAGCATGTGTGAGTGGTAGAATCGTAACCATAGATGAGAGTGGAATTCTTAGAAATGAGATTATCGCTAATACCCAATTGCGTTAAGAGAGAATGAGAAAAAATATTAGCAGCTAATCCATTATCAATGAGGGCGCATTTGATTCAAGTAGTACTAACAACAATAGTAATGAGCAAAGGAGCACACAGATTGCTTTTAGAAAAAGGTGACATATCCTCATCAGTGAAAGATATAATGTGTGGTAGATTATGAAGGGATTGTATAAGATGTGTAAAGGAAACCATGGAATTATCACTCTCAACATGAATGGCGAAAGGGTGGATTCTAGCGTGTTACAAAAATCTGGTGCATTACATAATAAGTCATAAAGAGAGATCTTAGCAGTTGTATTTTTAAGTTGTTAATGATATCATAGCCCTTAGAAATTATAGGGGGAGTCTTGCGAGTAATGGGTGGAGGAATAGATGTGGGTGGAACCGTAGGTGGATTAGGATGAGTACAACGAGTAGTAACTACATTAATAGATGGATCAACCCTAGGTGTGATAAAGTGAGGATGATGTTGGGTACACACACACATGAAATCAATGGCAATAGTAACTATCCTGAGACCTTAGTTGGTGCAAAGGTAGGATAAGAAGATTGAGCCATAACTTGATAAGGAGATGACATGATCAAAAGGAAGTGTTGAAACGTTGGGTTCACCAAAATGATTAAATAAAATTAACTAAGATGTAGTATGTGGGGATAGTTAATCGAAGCTATAAATAGCTATAAATAAACTAAATAAATGTAGTAAGTATATAAAGTGACCAAGAAACTATGTAAAAGTAAATGCTAACCCTAATGTGTAAGAGAGAAGAGAAAATAACTCATATTAATAGAAGATACTCATGGGATTGTGTTGTAGATCCGAATGGAGAATATGGAAGCAAAAATGACCATGAAAAATCTCTAAAAAGGATGGATCTTGAGTATCTAGATTCCCGGGACCGGAGTGCCTAGGAAAAGACTAGGGCGCTTGTGGGAACTTTGGTTGTAAAACTGGGAGCCCTGGTCTCTATAAAAGATCTAAAACTGATCTTCACTGGTTCGGTAGGTGCTCTGAAACCCTCTTTGTTTGTTGCATCACATTCACTATCTTGCGTTGAGTATTTCCAATAATCCAAGATGATGTAAAGACCTGCAAAAGACCAAAAGAAGTATTAAAACCCTAAACAAATAAATACAAAAATGCATGGGTCAAACTGACCTCAACTGCCATAACAATGGGCTTACTAACTAAGCGATGCACTACATTTCAGACCCAAATGTAGTTCGGTTAGTGTGTGCATAATTTTCCCTAGGTCCCCTTGTGCCAATCACACTTTGTGAAGTATTGAGCAATAACTAAATGTAGAAAATGTAATAGTATGTGTGCAAGGAATAGAATAGAATCCTCCCCCATATAAAGTGTGATGTAGATGTCCTATCCTTATGCCTTGATGATGGAGCTATGCGGATGCAAGTGATCTCCAATGTAATAAATGGATGTAACTCTAGATGGATGATAGTAGTGAATGATTCTCGGTCCCTCATTATTGTCTCAAAACTTTATATTTATAGGGTTCTCATGGTCTAATTTTTAATTAACCCCAAAATGGCTGACCGAAAACAATATAAGAAGGAGAAATGGCTAGAAAGAGCCCAAAAAGTGGCAGGAAATTTCCAAAGGGAGCGAGGCGCCCCTAGTGGGACTAGGGTGCCCATGGGCGCCCCGGTAGAGGCTAAAATAATGCAAGATAATAGAATCTGACTAGGCATGTGTATGTAAAATATCAAAAATGATGAAATAAAATAAAACAATATGGCCAAAAGAAGGGGTTAATTAGTACTTTCTTCACTCAATAACCTTCTAAATAGTAGTATGAAACAAGGATAAATAATGTCTAAAGTGCATGATTTTGTGAATATACTTCCATAAATTTCAATATTTCTTTCTTGTAAGTAGTAAGTCAAAAATGTCGAGAGATCACCATCAAATTCATTAGAAGAAGATTTTTTTAAATTAACGAATTTTTTTGAGAAGTTGACCCATCGTCCCAAGGCTCATTGAACTTCACTTCTTTATTATGGGAGGCTTCATCATCAAAGGACTCAAGGACCTTTGTTTCAATATTTTCCTCATAGAAAGAATCTTCCTCTTCAAATGGAAAATATAAAACTTCACTTTCATCAACACATCCATCAATCATTAGCTCAGGAGGGACATCAGATTTTTCACCTTGATAAAATTCATCATGACCAATTTTTGAATTGGTTGAGAAGCCAACACTAGATTCATACATGTCTTGTAATTCCATTTATCCCATCATTTATTATGTAGCTCTTATCATTTATTACATAGATTCTTCTTTCAAACCTTTTAAAGGCTCATCACAAGTTGGTCTTTCTTCTTCATGTATGACATGATCAAAAGAATCTTCATTTTCAAATGGGAATGAGAATACATATTCATCGTGAATAAACACACTTTGGCTGATTTTTCAACTTGGTACTCATCAAGAAGCATTCCATCTTCCTCATGAATTGCATCATCCAGAAACTCGGGGTTGTCCTCTTGCAACTCAAATTTCTCCACACTTCTTCAAACTCAACACCCCATTAGAAAGGAAATCTTGGTCCTATCAAGATAGAAATATCATCATTCTCTTCGGATGTTATCAAATGATTCATATTCCTGCCATCTTAGTACAATATGTTAGCTCTTAGGTTTCCACAATTTTGTACCGTATAGCTCATCTTTTTTTCTAGAAGAAACTTGTACATATCTCCCTTAAGCGAAATGGTTACTGAAGACCAATTCCTCTAGATTTGACCTTCCAAGTCTCAACAAAATATTCTACTTAGAAAAATTCCAAATGATGTTAGTATGTATGCTACTAATATAGTCAATGATATCTTCTTTCTCGGATACTCGTGAGCCACCTTTACATCCTTGATCTTACCCACAAGTGGGACTTCCTTTGATTCCATGGAGAAATTGTGACACTAAAATTTTCCTCTGTAATTTCTATTTCATTAATGTATGTATTAGGAATAGGATGTTGTTAAGTGTAATTAGTAGTAGCGTCTGATAGAAGATAACGGCGTTGTCAGTATGGTGCCACCAATAATGTAGAGTACGGTAACAGTCAAAGTATAATAGGAATGTTGTAAAAAGTAAATATTTGTCGTAAGTGGTCCAGTAATGTTAAAATGTCAAAGTTGGGATAAGTAGAGAAGTAGGGTCTACATGATTAGGAATTAGAAATATTATATTTGTAATAAGGACAAGGAGTGAGGTCATAAATATTTTGTGTATTTTATTTGTAAAAAGTCTAAAAATGTGGAACCCATGTGAAATGATAAGGTTTATCTTATCTTAAAAGATAAGCTTACATGTACAGATAAGAGTTAAGGTATGGAATATGATTCGTCAGTGGATTTCTTATCCTATCTTAGAGATAAGATGGATAAGCCTGGAAGTTCTATAAATAAAGAGGCCACCCCCCTCATTTAGCATAGAAGGAAGTAGTGAGAAATATTGTATGAAGTGTGTAAAGGAAGCCATCAGTTTAAAGGTGTGTTGAAGAAGCCATTAAGAGGTGTAATTGTAAAGTTTCTCCCATAGTATTGGTGGAAGGCAAGTGAAGTCAATAACACTTGAAGTACCTCATGGGTGAGATTGTAACAATTTCATGTTAATATTATAATTTACTTTGATATTTCAGATTTGTCATCATTCCGTCTTATCATAGTCGATGGTATTCTTGTGTTATGTTTGTTGTTTTGTTTCCATGATTACATCCACCAAACTAAAGGTTGTGCATTAGTAAATAATCATAGCACGAGGAGTTCCCGTGAAGAATTATCATAGTGCCGGATTGGTGATGACATTTTGGTTCCGTTGCCGGGACCATTCCTCGTTGGTGGATTGTCTGGAGAGATATTCCCACTTAGTCAAAAATCAATTGGAGGGTAACCTTGTTTTTACTGTGCATAGTAGTTACCATGGTAAAGTCATTTTTTCCGTGAATAGTAGTTACCATGGTAAAGTCATTTTTGTTGTGAATAGTATTTACCACAGTAAAGTCACTTTTTATCGTGAATAGTATTTACCGCAGTAACTTCACTTTTTACTATGAATAGTGTTTACCATAGTAAAGTCAGTTTTTACCGCAATAAGTCAAGTTTTACCATAGTTTACCGTGGTCATTTCTATTTTCTATTATAGTGATTTTAATTATTGGTGCACATAAGTCTTGTTGATTGTACTTTTGGGTTGGTATTTCACTGTGGTTACTTTTGAAAATGGGGAAGATTCCTGTTTTTTCAGCCCAATCTAATGAAGATGCTTCCTCTTTCATTCAAGAGTTTAAACGATCTTGTATTTGTAATGGCCTTATAAGAAGGGAACAATGGACTGAATTTTTTCCTACCTTTTTGGATGGTTCAGCCCTTAGGTGGTTTGAAACACTAAGTGATAATGTGAAAAACTCATGGGATTTATTAACTGAAAAGTTTTCTTAAAGAATTTGGTGAACAACAGAGATATGCAGATCTCATGATCGATATCACAAAGCTAACCCAAGGAGAGAAGGAGAAGATAAGGGATTATCATGCTCGTGTTCTAGAGCTAAGGAGAAAGCTCGACGCCCAGATCCGGAAGGAAGGATTAGCGGATGGGTTGATGAATGGCATGGATAATCTCCTATGTAAGCACTTCATTCTTGGGATGAAGCCGAGATCGACAACGAGTGAAGTATAACCGCCAAATACCATTGAACAAGCAAAGGATATTGCAAGGAGGCAAGAAGAAAGCATGGAAGAGGAGCCCAAAGAAATTGTTGCTAAAGTAGAACCTACACCAACCTTTGCTCCGAATCCACAACCACTCTCGGTGAGCACAAATCTTTCTCCTAGTACATCTCTACGAGTATGAAGATCTACTCAAAAGATGGGTCGCTTAACTATTAATCTTCTTCAAGGAAAAAATTTAGTTCTCGGGAGGAGATAGAGGTCCAAAAGAAATATTTTGAAGTTGTATGTTATGGTTGTTATAAAAGGGTCATTATAAGTATAATTGTCCGATAGAGCTTCTACATCATCGGTAAAGGAGATAATGATAAAGGAAAAGCACTGTGAATTCTTTTGATGTAGTAGATAAGAGCAGAAATAATGAAGTAGATGTGTTTGTAACAAAAAGAAAGAAAGAAAAAGATAATCAAGATGGAAATGATCCTAAGAAGATGAAAGGAGAAACTAGTAAGAAACATAGGAGAAGAAAGTTGGGTGTGCAGGATTTTCTGATTTCACAGGGCAAGGACCATACTCCATCTTGGAAGATCTGTCCAAAAGGCATGCAAATATTACATATGGTCAACTCTTGGCTATGTCTTCTGAGAAGAGGTGGGAGCTGCGAAGTGGACTCAATGCTCGACGAAGGAAGGAGGTTGAGGTCCCTGTTTTAGAGGCAGAGGCGGATCCCTATGCTCCACAAGCTGAGGTATTATGTAATGGTATTTCAATTCATGATGTCTTAGTTGATGGAGGTGCTGCAGTTAATGTAATGACCGAGTCTATAATGAATATGTTGGGTTTAAAAATTGATCGCCCTTCAACACTTATGTTAAGGTCATTAAATAAGGGAAAAACTAAACCAGAAGGTGTAGTTTCAAATGTGGCAATATCTGTTATGGGTGTTGTATGTGTGGTAGACTTTCAGGTGATGAAAAATGGTACTGTTGCGTACCCAATGTTGCTGGGAAGACCATGGCTAAGGAGAGTTCATGCAAGAAACTACTGGAATGAAGGCTTCATGACACTTGGACGTGGTAGAGAGAGGGTGAAGATAAACGTGATCCCTCGACATCATAAGGCAGAACCTGTGGATTCAAGTGATGAAACTGATGATTGGACATCCTCTGATTACTCTAGTACCAGTGAAGTGGACACTGAAGATGAAGAAAGTGAGGTTGATGTTTCAGTCATGGATATCCTTCTAGTCACACCGACTCATGACCCCATAAAATTATCTGAAGAAGAAGTTGATGATCGTCTCCAACAAATAAAGATTGGTGATGCTGTGATGGAGAGTGAGAAGGAATCCTACCTCCAGCTCTTTCGAAGGTACATACACATATTCACTTTTGATTACAAGGAACTCCGTCAAGTAAGTTGGGTAGAACATTCTATTGAGCTGGTAGATGGTGCTAAGCCTATAAAGAAAATGCCATATAGAATGAATCCTAATTTTTCCAAGACTGTAAAAGAAGAAATAGATAAGTTGCTTGATGCAGGATTCATATTTGTTGTGGAGAATTCAAAATGGGTTTCTCCCATTATGATCTCAATAAAAAAGAATGGGAAGCTATGCATTTGTGTTGATTACAGGAAGCTCAATAAGGCAACAAAGAAGGATCATTACCCTCTTCCATTCTCAGATCAGATCTTGGACGAAGTAGCTGGCCAGGAGTGTTATAGTTTTGTTGATGGATATAACGGATACAACCAAGTCCGTATAGCGGAGAAAGATCAGCTGAAGACCACGTTCACCACTCCTTGGGGAACATTTGCTTATAGAGTTATGCCTTTTGGGTTGTGTAATGCTCCAACAACATTCCAAATTTGATGAATAGGGTGTTCGAACCCTACATTGGGACCTTCATCAGAGTATTTCTGGATGATTTTTGCATCTATGGGAGCAAGTTGGACCACCTGCACTAGATGGAGACATCATTTCAAAGGTTAGATGAAGCACAAGCCTCACTAAACCCTACAAAGTGTGTCTTTGGATGTTCTAAAGGTGTTTTGTTAGGGCATGTTGTATCCAGAGATGGTATTGGTACTGATCCTGATAAAGTTTCAAAAATCAAAGATTTACCATTTCCTATGAATAGAAGTAAGTTGAGATCATTTTTAGGCCATGTGGGTTACTATAGAAGGTTCATCAAGAATTTCTCAAAGATTGCACAACCACTAACCCAGTTCTTGAAGAAGGATGTTACTTATGAACCAGGAAATAAGGCACATGAAGCTTTTGGACAACTGAAGGAAGCCCTGGTGTCTTCACCTGTTTTAAAGAATCCAGATTGGAGCAAGCCATTCATTGTGTACACTGATGCCTCAGATGCAGCACTAGGAAGTACTTTGAGCCAAAAGGATGAAAATGGGAATGAACATCCAATTTACTTTGGGAGCAGACAAATGAGCAGTGCTGAGGTAAATTATACTGTAACTGAAAAAGAGGCTCTAGCTATCATTTTTGCTGTAAAGAAGTTTAGAAATTACTTGCTAGGGCAGAAATTTATAGTTGTAATAGATCATCAGGCTCTAAAATATATTGTCAATAAGCCTAACCCATCAGGGAGGATAGCAAGATGGATAATTTTGCTACAAGAATTTGAATTTGATATTATAGATAGGCCAAGAAAGAAGCATGTCAATGCAGATGCACTCTCTCGAGCCTATGATGGTTTAGGATCATCTTGTGATGATGATGATTTCCCGATGCAAAGATTGTTATCCCTTGACACAATCCCTAGTGAATACATAGATATTTGGAATTATCTGAATGAATTCAAGTTTCCTGATGGTGCTAATGCAAAGACTAAGAGAAATATTACTCAAGCCAGTCGTCCATATTCTATTCTGCATAGAGTATTATTTCGAATAGGACCTGATGGATAGTACAAGAGGGCAGTTGGACGTGATCAAGGGAAGGAACTACTAGAAGAATTCCACAATGGTACATGTGGAGGGCACTTCTCTAGACAACTTACAAAGAAGAAGGATCTTGGATGCAGTTATCACCGCCCACTCTTTTTAAAGATTGTTATAATTATTGTAAGACATGTGATATTTGTCAAACACATGGTAACCGTAAGACTTCATCAACTCCATTATGTCCTATTCTTCCACTTGGTCCCTTTGAAAAGTTGGGAATAGACATTTAGGTCCACTTCCAACTACCTCATGCCAAAATAAGTATATTGTAGTTGCCACATTATTTAACCAAGTAGTTTAAATCTAGGCCATTGAAAAAAGCTTCCATGGATGAGGTGGCAAGGTTCATATATGAACGCATTGTCACCAGATTTGGTTGTCCATTAGAAATTGTAACAGATCAAGGAAGCCACTTCATTAATGAGGTAGTAGAAGCCCTAGTCAATAAATTTTCTATTAAGCACAGGAAGGAAACAACATACAAGCCAAGCACAAATGGACAAGTGGAACGAACAAATTTTGTGTTGTGTCAAATTCTAGCAAAAGATGCAGCCTTGCAGGTACATAAGTGGGATAAAAGGATTCATGCAACATTGTGGGCATATAGGGCAACATCAAAGTCAGCAACATGATACTCCCCATTTCAGTTTGCCTATGGCATTGCTCCAGTTCTTCCTATTGAGTTTGATATTCCCACTATGAGAGTTATGAAAAATGAAAGGATGGATGAAAGTGATTCAGTAAAAGAAAGGTTGGTACATCTTCATTTGCTAGAGGAAATGAGGGAAATAGCAAAGGATACAAGCTATAAGAAGAAAATGAAGCAGAAGGAATACTTTGATCAAAAGATCCGTTGGTCTCCATTTCATGTGAATGACTTGGTTCTAGTATATGATTCCAGATACAAAAAAGAAGACAGAGAAAATTTCTTCCAAAATGGATGGGGCCCTACAAAATAGCAGCTGTGCATGAAAATGGTACGTACTGACTGGAGGAATTGGATGGCACTCCCATTACGAAATGGGTCAACCATGACAAGTTGAAGATTTTCCAAGCACTAGAATAGTCTACTCCGAGGACGAGTAGAAGCTAGGAAGGGGGAAGATGTCGACACTAAAATTTTCCTCCGTAATTTCTATTTCATTAATGTATGTATTAGGAATAGGATGTTGTTAAGTGTAATTAGTAGTAGCGTCTGATAGAAGATAACGGCGCTGTCATGCAGTGCCACCAATAATGTAGAGTATGGTAATAGTCAAAGTACAATAGGAATGTTGTAAAAAGTAAATATTTGTCGTAAGTGGTCCGGTAATGTTAAAATGTCAAAGTTGGGATAAGTAGAGAAGTAGGGTCTACATGATTAGGAATTAGAAATATTATATTGGTAATAAGGACAAGGAGTGAGGTCATAAATATTTTGTGTATTTTATTTGTAAAAAGTCTAAAAATGTGGAACCCATGTGAAATGATAAGGTTTATCTTATCTTAAAAGATAAGCTTACATGTACAGATAAGAGTTAAGGTATGGAATATGATTCGTCAGAGTGGATTTCTTATCCTATCTTAGAGATAAGATGGATAAGCCTGGAATTTCTATAAATAAAGAGGCCACCCCCCTCATTTAGCATAGAAGGAAGTAGTGAGAAATATTGTATGAAGTGTGTAAAGGAAGCCATCAATTTAAAGGTGTGTTGAAGAAGCCATTAAGAGGTGTAATTGTAAAGTTTCTCCCATAGTATTGGTGGAAGGCAAGTGAAGTCAATAACACTGAAGTACCTCATGGGTGAGATTGTAATAATTTCATGTTAATATTATAATTTACTTTGATATTTCAGATTTGTCATCATTCCGTCTTATCATACTCGATGGTATTCTTGTGTTATGTTTGTTGTTTTGTTTCTAGATTACATCCACCAAACTAAAGGTTGTGGATTAGTAAATAATCATAGCGAGGAGTTCTAGGTGAAGAATTATCATAGTGCCGATTGGTGATGACAAAATAAGAACCACTAGCTTGTGTCAAGGTAAATCCGAGAGCTTTGGAAAATTTTATTGTCTTTACATTTTTAGAAGCACCGAATCTACAATACAATTATTCAATCAAGATCTTCCAATGAGAAGGGGGATATAGAACGGATCAATCTTATCAAGATTAGATGCACTCAAAGTGAGCATATTTTGAGATGACATGGAAGGAGAAGTTGGTAGTAATCCTTTGGAAGAGGTTGTGATAGTGTTGTAATTTTGGTTATTACCTTTGACATGATGATAGACAAGATTTTCAAAGTGTTCGAGTGAGTCCATAAATATTAAAGTTCAGAAATTTACAATTTAGACTTGCTCATATGTTCTATGATATCAAAATAAGAGGAGGTAGATGTATCCAAGATCATGGAAGAGAAACTACTTTGGAAGCAAGAGATACTTTGGAAACAGAGGTAGGTTTGGAAGATACAACATGCTTATTAGGTGCCTTAGATTTTTTCTATAATTATTCATTATTTTGGAAGTAGCATTAGAAGGCTTAGAAGAATAATATTTAACATAGGTAGACTTAGGAGACTTACTTGTTTCAGATGGGGTCTTCTTGGCTACCATGAGATCTAGATTTTCCATTACAGACTCCATGGAAGGTGGAATTGTAACTCCTCTATTCATTATTTTGTAAGATAGATTCGCCATGGGAAGATATACATATTTATTATTCTTTGGAGTGGTAATTAAAGAAATTTGTTTTGGGACTAATCATGGGTGATCACTGCACAACAGAAACTTGGTGCATCATCCTCTTTACTTTCATCCCCATATGAATATTCAAAGTACTCGATCTAGCATCATCAAATTATTCAATCTCAACCCAATTCTCTTATTATTTTTCATCTTCTTGTGTATCATAGGGCACATTGATAGGGGGCTCTAGAGAAAGTATTTGGGGAGGTGAAGTAATTCTTATTTCATCCTGAAAATTACTCTTCCTTGTATCATCTCTCAAGGTACTATTTGCAAGTTGTTTCTTGAGTGCAATAAGACCATTTGCCAATTTATGAATCAAAGGGTCCATGGAGGAAGAATTGGACCTTCAACCCTTTTTATATAATGCCCCTGCTTATCATTTCAACTATACTTTCTCATTGGAATATGGATTGCACCATTGACATGTGATTTTTCTTGAGTTGTTTCTCTATTGAAATTACTAAATCATGTTGCTAGATTTATGTTCATCTCAGTTGAGATTTATGTAACTGATCATCCACTAAATTGCAAAATACTATTAAATTGTGATATTTTATTTAATTGGTTCATGAAATGAACATGATATCTATAGTTGTGGAAAGTTTAAATTCTATTCTTGGAACCATTTGGTGAACTGGTTAATTGGAAAATTATTTTAAGATAGTGCAGATTGATTTTTATTATCATTGGGAATCGATTAAGAGCATACCTCGGATCAGTTTCATTGATCTAAGGCATTCCCTTAATTCAATTTGTAATTTGATTAATTCTAGAAAATGTAGTTTTTCATTGTTTTGGATCATCTATGTTGTACTAATTGATCCTAGTGACATGTTCCAGTTTTCTTATGATTCAGTTCCGTAATAAGGAACTGGAAAGTGCCAAGAGCTGGCTCGGGTGGTACTACCCCATTTGGAAACATCACTCCACCGGTAAGATTTGATTATGATAGTTATTAATATTATATTTCTTCTATTATTCTAATAGCGTTAAGGTTCTAATGACCTAACCTAAGACCTAAGGCATGTAGATTTCTTGGGTTTTTTTGGGAACCTAACCTAAATTGATCTATGCCTAATTCGATGTCACTAAGCTAACCTAAGTCCTAACCTATAATGGTGAAGGGGAATTAGATTATAAATTTTAACTCGAATAATAATTTGAGTGGCATTAAGGATGGATGCATGTTTAATTGGGGTCGGTGGTTTCCGCCACCCTTGCATGTACTTGGAGTTTGAATTCAATGCCATTAATGGTAGGCCACCGACACTCCTTAATGACAAGCCAAAATTTAGATGGAAAGTTACTAAAAATCGCGATCTAAATTTGATCATGGAGTTGGCTGGGTAGTTAGTGTCGAGCCAAAATGAAATAGAGGAAGTCGGTGGGAGTGGGAAAGTTGGTCCATCTTGGTAGGCATTAATGATTTGGAAAAATGCACCAAAACTACCTAAGGAAAATATGTCGGGTTCGGTGAAGGCAGTATTGTTGTTTTGGGGTTCCATTTGGTCATTTTTCTTTTCTCTCTCTCACTTTATGAATGAAGGTTTTGATATTTTGATCTGGTTCTCATTTTTTTCATTAGAATCTTTACTCCTCTAGTTCGTGGAGAGACTAATTGAGAGGATTTTAATTGGAAAAGAGGGAGAATTTTTTTGATGAACTGCTTCGACTGTGGAACCTATCATGGTGTTGCAGAAGGATACTGGGTGCTTTGGAAAAAGACATTAGGAAGCTCTACCAGGCATGATAGGCTCTAATCCCTTGTTAAAAGTTTTCTATCTAATTAATTCATAAAAATAACTCTTCTTATTATAGAAAGAATTTTGGGGTTCTGGGTTTTTACTATTGCATGGTAAAATGGAACTTTTTGCTTAGTAAGTAGTTGTTGGAACTAGTTTTTGATTATACCATTGTATTTTGGCCTTATCATGGTGATGAAGTTGGTTTCTTCAAATGTCTATTTTGGAATGTTTGTAAATAACTCCTTGACTATATTGGAAAGATTAAAATGTGATTTCCAATTGCATGTGTAGATACTTCTTAAATTTGGGTCGTATTGTTGCTATCGACCTCTATATTATTATTTATATGGCATATGCTTATCTTTTTTTGGAAAATGAAGACCCTATGTTGTGGGTCGAACTTGAACTCAATTTATCAGTCAAATAAGATTGATATCATTTTTCTAAGGATTTTTGGTTTGGTTGAGTTTTATTTTGGTCGAATAAGATTAATGTTGTTTGTGCCAAAGTTGTTTGGTTGGTTGAGTTATATTTTGGCTTGAACATGACTGTATCATTTGTGTGCCAAATTTTTTTGGTTAGGTTGTGTTTTATTTAAATTTGAATGATCAAACCCTCCAATCTTGTAATTGTGGATTCATGGTAAATGATTTTGAACACCCCCATTTGGGATGCATGGTTGTTTGAACCTAGTCGGGTCTAGATTTTGGTTATCTCCTTTTTGGTGTTCTTTTTGAGGAACCCAGGTCGAGTTGGAATGCAACTATGATTTGGGGTAATATTTTCCACCCACCATGATTTAATGTGATCATCCTGGGTATTGAGTAAGTCTTGGGATTGTCATTTGACTTAACTAGTTAGTTTGAATTTCTTACACCATGGATGGGATATTTTGTTTCCCAGGTCATAAGAATGTTTGGGGATATTGTTGGGTGAATGTGTAGGAGGTGGTCTGGTTTGGTTTGGTCATAGTAGTGACTATTCAAACTAGGGTAGTTAATGGCTACCGAGATTATTGTGATTCCTTTTGCAAACTATTTTAGTCTTAGGTAGACTTACAATTTGATAACAATATGTTGAATTATTAATATCTTCGATTATGTTTAAGTTTTTTTTATTCTTTCCTTACCTTAAACAAATAAGGTTGGGGTATCGGCTTGTACTAGTTAGATGATTTATCATATTTTCCTTTGAGTGATGATAAAGCTAACTCCTCTCGATACTTGATCATACGAAGATGATCATAAATATTGTTAATCGATTTTCTAGAATGTTGGTCGTGAGCCTTCTCTTCCTTAGTTCAATCACTTGTTCTAAATCTGAGTGATGTATTCAAACTGATATGATTCTTTATCTGACTTATATGGAATACTTGCATTTTCTTGCATTGTCTCATTGATGACTTATATATATGTTGTATATATTCAATATATTACTTGCACTCTAAATTTGGTTGAAGCTAAGTTATTCTGGTTTAGTTGCTTGTTTGATAGGCTAAAATGGAATTAGGCCTTGAGAGCTCGTTGTTGTTATATATATAACCAGTTGTTTAGATCTTATCCAACCTTTAGAACATTGGAATGTTTGTACTAAATTCAAATTTGAATATAACTTATTGGACTTGAGAGAAATGTTTTAATTATGTAGTATGGGTTGCATGATTAAGGCATTTCTACTCATGTTTTTATCTACTGTCGGGTATACTTGGCTTGCATCATTAGTGTGATATTGCGTAAGCGATAATGTATACTTGTATGTTTATGGATTACTTGTTGACTGAACTTGGATGATTACTAAACTAAATTGTGAATAAGTCTTCTAGTTGATGGGAATCAGACTTGTTTTGATTGTTATATGCTAACACTACGTAATTGTGATCCACTTGAGTATGATGTTGCTGAATTGTTCAAATAGGAAAAGATATTTCTGAACCCTTGATTGATTTCTATTAATAAGCAGTGTTCCTTTTTGAATTTTTTAGATAGAACATATGGTTCCAAGGATTTAGTTTCTATCATGCTCAATTCAAATGAACTAACAGGTGCTAATGCTTTTTGCAGATAAGTTTTGTGAAAAATAAAAAGGGAAAGAGGAAGACTTATGGAAAGTTGCATTTATTCTATTGCTTGAGGAAATGTAGTTTGATGAAATGATTATGTTTCATTTGTTGAACTATTCTTGGGAATAAGTGCCTAGGGCCTAAGGCCAATTTTGTAAAACTGTGGAAAGAACTTGATTATTTCTTGTCATCTTGAAATGTTGTCTTAAATTGGAAATGATGAAGGTTGTTGCTTGAATCATTCTTTCTTGATTGGATTAGCTAAAGGAAATGGTGTCTTCAATGAAATAGTTCTTTTACTTGAAAAGTGAACTTGTTGGTAATCTGTTGATTTACATTTCTTCACTTCTTGGCATTAATTTATAACCTTGGGAAAGTTAAGGGAAATGTCACTTACTTACATTATTATTATGTAGCAAGGAATATTAATGTTGATCTCTGAATATGCAAAGGGAATAAATAGGGATCTTTACCTTGCAAGTGACTTGAATGAAATGATTGTTGGCTATTGTAACTTTTATTTGCTGAATTCATTTGATTAAGAAAAATAAAGAGTAAGTTATACTTAGCAAGTCATATGTTAAGGAATCTAAATCATGAATGACTAGTGTCTAATTATATCTTTATGAAACAACACAATCATGATTGTTTTATGGGGAAAGCTATGAACTCTAAAGGGATACATGATTGTAATAATGGTTTTCGGACCATAGGAATAATCACACGAGTACTTAATCTTATTAAGTGCATATAGGAATCCACTTGGAAAAGGGGATCTAAGTGATTATACCATAATGAAATCTGTCCATCTAAATTGATGATGAGGTACATCGATGAAATGGAATTGTGTTAATGAAGGATAGAAATGATAATGGGGTTAGAAGTATAATGAACCTAACCTTAAGGCATTAAGAGCATAGTTCTTCTTGTTGTAATAATGATGTTATAAGTATGATACATATTTGACTTGTACACATGAAACAATTATACTATGAGAACTTGAATTCAAGGGACTATTCACCATGGGATGATAGAATGAACCCTTTGAATAACTATGAGTTGGATGTAAAATTTCCTTCTACCATAGATGAGTTACACTTAAGGGATTAAGTTTAACAAAGTAATTCGGTTTGAATAAGTTGCATGACTTAAAGGAAGTAAATATAAGTCATGAAATTATTGTGGTTGAATATATAAGACCCAATTAGGAGTCATTAAAATGAACTTGAATGCTCCTTAAGGTATAATTAAATGTATGAGGCTATTTCCCTACAACATTCTTGTATGACGTTCTAGAGTATAAAAGTAAACTAATGAAGGTTTATTACTTAAAGAGAATAAGTAATGAGTAGGAATGAACCTACAGATCCTTCTAGTTAACTTATGTAGAAACATAACATTTCTTGATGGAACGATTGATAGGACTCGAGTTAGTCCTTTGGAATGACACCTAAAGGCTAAAAATAATTAGGGTGGGATTAACAAGTTATGAATTAAAGGGATTATTGAACTTGTTAAGGAATGATGTTTAGATTATGGAACTTAATGGGTGTTGCAGCATAACCACTACTGCACATTACCCATCCAATGATGGGGTTCATTGGGTGGTTAATGTGAAGTAGTTGTTATGGCATAATAATCCATTTAGCTCCACTAATCGAGAGCGTGTCGGAATAGGATCTAAATTCTTTGTTGAACACTAGGTAGTGATGAGTCCATGGTCTACGGTCGATGTCGGCTTGCGTTGACTATGGGTGATGAAGTGTACTCGAAGCTAAGGGGTTGATTCGAATACACTTGATGACCCTTAATCACCATAAGTGGATCATCTACCCTAGCCCATGTGGGTTATCTCTTCCTATCATCTAACACGGAAATGAGAAGGATTGATAGGAGTTAAAAAAATTCTAATCAATATAATAGTTCAAGTGAGGTGAAAGACATATTCCTTCAAGATGAGTATGTCATCTCGAAATATAGGCATGGAAAACATGTCTAAAACTTTGGCCAAAGTATCATAAGCTACTGGTTGTGTTATCTTAAATTCACTAGAGTAAGGTGCGGGATATAGGATGGGTACTTGTAACAAGTACCTAGATAATCCCTTAGTCAATTACACTTGATGAGCCCTTAAATGAATCAGGGAACCACAAGTATATTGATTATACATTGAAATTAAATATGAGAGATCGGTTCTATACTGAGTCATCATTAAAATGAAATATGAAGGATCGGTTTACACCGAGTCATAATAGTTGCATATGTTTAATGTTGTAGGATTGATTAACAGGTTTAATGTCATTCTAAATGTTGAATTTAGAGCAGTGAACATTAATGTATATATATAAAAAAATCCCCGCTTTTTGTAATCATGAAATAGGGATGTTACATGTTTTCCACTTGGATTTTTTACTTTTCTGGAAAGGATCAAACCATCCTCTAATTCAACAACATATTTATGAGCTTCTCTAAGATTCCTAGGTAAAGATATTTAGAAGATGAATCCTACCTTAGGTAATTGAGCATTGATGAAGAATATTTTTGCATTGTCATTGGAGGAAAATATTCAAGCTATGCTCTTAAGAAACCTATTATAGTGAGCTACGAAGTCCCTCATTGTCTCATTAGGATAAATTTTCATCTAAAGCAGTTGAACTAAGAGGTCTTGACAATCTTCAATAGTTTTACATATTTCTTCAAAGCTATTTTTGATGTCATCTCCGTTTTTGATGGATCTGGATGGTAGGAGATAAAACCATTCTGTTGCCTTTTCTTACGAGAGATTCTTAAAAAAAAACACCAACATCTTCATGTTTAATTCCAATAATTTCTCATGATCTAATAAAGGTAGGGAATATTTTTCCATCACCTTGGAACTTTAGAAAATTCTTGTGGGAACTTGTCAGAAGATCATGAAGAGGAGGTGTAAGTCCAAGTGGACCTATATTTCTTCCCCATGGAACAATTGGTTGGGGCATTTATCTTTTTCTGAAATTTCTTCTTCTTATAAAAATTCAAATTCAATGGTGGGTTGAAGGTAGGATAATCAAGATGATTTTGGATAGGACATGGGTAAAAGGGCTGATTTGAGAAAGGTTCTTAAGAGCGAGTTTTATCAAAGGGATTGTAGTTTTTAGATTATATGGGAATTTATTTTTAGGATTTTCATATTTCGAGTTTTTTTTTTTGGTTTATTGGGAATATTTATTTTATAAATATTTTTGGTTCATATATTGGGTGCGGGAATATACAAATCTTCCCCATAGTGGGTGCCAAAAAATGTTGGTGAAATAATTTGTTGAGTGGGAAATTGTGAAACTTCACCTACACTTTAGGACTAGGTCCCTCTTCTTGAATGGGGAAAATCCATTTATTGAAAATAAGGAAATAAATACAATCTAAAAAAATCTATGGGGTGGTCCGAAGACTGGAAATTTCATATGAATACTTCCCTAAACATGTGGAAACTATTTGTTATGGAATACAAGGGAGGAAAATTGTTTAGAGAGGGATATAAGAGAAGGAAAAAGGAAAGGGATTTTAATAAATGAAGTGTTCATTACATTAAAATAAAAGTATTTTAATTACATTTAATGAGAATAAAACCATGAGAATCAACAAGGAACAAAACACAAAAATCACAAAGTCTTAATGCATAACATTCAACAAGTACATGGCTCATAGAGTATAGTTGAGATGGAGAGGAAACATAAGAAAATAAAATAGATGAAAATTAAACACTTGTTTCTAGAAATTTTATGGGAGCTATTAAACATGATTAACCATCCCCTTACAATCGAGAGGTCATCTGCTTTTATAGATTTACAATGAAACTCTTCATCTACCCCCACATGTCTCTTCATGTCCTTATTGAACTTGTGACTCTTTTTCTTCCTAGGATGTGAGAAAATAAGTCCCCTTTTTATAAATCAAAAGGGACATTTACATGTCACCATTAGAATCGGGTAATTTAATAAGATATATTACAATGATTACTTACAAGAATAATTGGAAAGGGGGAGAGAAAAGGAGAAATAATGATAGAGGAGCAGAAAAGATAAATTCTCCAAAGACTGGATGAAGATGCCTTTTCCTTCAATGAAGATCCGTTCCAAATAATTTGAAGATGAAAAATTTCTCCATGATGACCCTCCATTATGATGTGATGATGAATATATCTGATGACAATATTTGAACACCCTAGAAATGATGAACCTCTGCAACACAACTTTCGAAGAGGAGTGGTGAGGATTTACCCCACTCGACAACATTGCACATTATGAGCTCATGCCTTGAATGTTTGTCTACTAAAAGATAATTTGAGCACAAATTAATATTTTCCTCACTCTAAAAATCCTTCAATCCTTGAAACATTGTAATGCCTCCAAACTATCAGGTCCTTGATGCAAACTGATACCATTGCCCACATAGTTCAACATTGTGATGATCCGGGGCCTTGGGGAAATGGAGCCATCCATGAGATGAGGTGAAGAGTACCTCAACCATGTGAAAAATTATGGAGATAAGAAAGATGAAACATGATTTCCACTTATGTCAACCCATCTAGAGAAGTGGGAAACACATTAAGACCGAGAATGCTCCATTGTGACCAAAATTGGGAATTCGAGAAAGATTCTCATTTTTTTCGAGACACAATGCCACTTTTCACCCTTCTGAAATCATGATTTTGACCTACATGAAGGTTTAAATTAGTGTGTAACATAGGATTAAAAACCACAATCATTTTGATCCTTTTTCTAGATACTTACTATTTTTAGTAAGTATTTCCTTGGTGATTAGTTTTGGCAATTTCACTAAATTGTCATTTTTGTGCACTTATCCTTCTTAGGGAATGATTTTAGTGTTTTGAATACATTTGTTCATTGGACCTAATACACTTAGAAAGTTTCTTGAGTGAGTAATTAATAAAAATATACATTGGCCAAGGGGTGTCGGATTGGAATGAAAAAGGTATCCAAAAATTCTTCCCACTGGGATGCTTTATTCTAATTTTCAAGGGTTTTACTCATCTGTATCTTCACGAATTTGAAAAGGAAAATTGAAATTATATGTGTTATTTTTCTGATAGGGAAAATTTTGAAAAATAACAGTCCTCTGTAAATTCAATCATACCAATTTTCATGGTGTAATAAAGTACTCATTGGAAAGCCAATTTTTCAAGGACCTCATGCTCCGATTTTTATCTTGTTCGGCTGCACTCCAAATATATGAGGATGAACTTTTCCATGGCTGAAAGTTTCTGATGTCTAAAAATTGGACAAGGGAATAAATTAGGTCATTAAAACATTCATTCTAAATTTATTCATGTATGGAAACTTCAATTGAATCTCATGGAAAGCGAGCAAGGGTTTGTGAGATATGAACAAAAATGTATTCTGAGCATAGGGTTTCCAAATTAGGCATGATATTGTTACAACACAAATGGAGGAAGGATACTAAAAAATTGATTCCAAAAATGGAAAATGATAATTTAAATGTTAAAAGGTTAATCGTGGTTAAGCAAAACCTCACTCTTGATTCACTTGCAATCCTCCTTAACCTTGGGTTGAGAGGGGGTTAAAACTTTCCGGATGGGGGAAGTGAGCCTCCATTGTACCTTACCACATTTACAAAGTGGTGCAATGGTGAAAAATTTCTTTCATAATTGTAAATTTCTACTTGGGTTTGCATCTTCATGAGGAGGATACTATCTTGCATGTGAGGTGAAAACAAACTCCTAACCACCAAAGATGTCACTTAAGTGATGAGAGAGTCTTTCCTCCTCGGGGTCGCACTTTGTTGCACACATTTCACTTTTGCACCAGGTGAAAAGGTGAAAAAGGGATTTCATTCTTGAAAATTTCACCAAGGGGTGCTAGAACATGAGGAAGGGGCCAAGATTGCACGTGAGTTGTTAAACTCCACCTAACCACAAAAGATGTCACTTAAGTGACAAAACTTCAAACTTGACTTCCTCCTCCATTGGGTTCACACTTTTTGCACCCCATGAAATTTTTTTCTAACTTATCACATGGTCCATGTAGAAGGTTTAATTAAATTAAATTTTATTTTCAAATCAGTAACAACTCCTTTTACAACTCTTAGAATGCTCATTTCAATCTCTACCAGATCGAGAGATCTTCACTTACACTTTGTCGGACCACTATCTCAAAATCTGATAATAGAATCTCCCTAAAATTTTGTAAATGTGAAGTAGAAATATTTATCTTTCCAATGATTTTTTTCACTTCACATAATTACTCGAGGTTCCTTTTCCATCTTGAACAAGCTCACTAGCTATTTCACTCCTTTCATTTCATTGCACCCTTCTACAAGTAGCTTGGTGTTGCACATCTTGTTCTTAAACCATTTTCTTCTTTAAAAATTTCCCTAATTATTTTATGATATCATAACTCAGTCATACTCTACTCAAATGCATTATCTCTTCTTTATTCATCTCCAAAGGATATTCATTTAGTGCAAGAGTCGTAAAATTAAGCCTTTTAGGCCTCCAGGAGCAACTCTTTCAAAATGAATCTCAATGAACTCATGAATTGTTTCCCATAAACTTACCTACACATGAAACACAATTTAAAAATCCATTTAGCACATCCCTCTCAGCCATGATGGGGTTTACATAGTTATATATTGGTTAGAGGGAAGTTTACATTACCCGGTTCAAGGATTTTTGAGTGTGTACTTAGTTGTCTGGAAAAAATCATTTTTTCATGATTAACATTTAGCATAACAACAATCATCCCTTTCTTGGGGACTTATTTCAGCTTGATCAAAGTGAAGATGGAGAAATTAGGATTCCCATAATCTTAAGACACTAATACGACCAGTGCCTTATCCATTGGGCTATAAGAGTCATTGCAAAACAAGGATGGAGAAAACAAAAACTCATTTATTAAACACAACATATGACAGAAAGGGAAACACACGAATGAAAAAGGAAAAACATAAACCTATATTCACTTATGGCACATGTGGATGACAACCTACTATCGATGAAGTAAGTTTCTCTTGGGATTTACCTTTGGATGGGTCACGTTAAGTGATGATGTTCCACAAATCCATTGATGAGTTCAAGGAAGTAGCCTCATTTTCCCAACTAATTATGAAATCCAAATGCTTTCATGAGTTCATGTATGCTTTTGAGGAGTGAGTCTACATGACCTTTTTAATGCTCAGGGATTTTCTCAAAAATTCCATTGTTCTTTCTATCTTGGAAATCAATCTTAGATTGCAAATTTCCTTCCATGTTCACCCATGTTACTGAATTCTCATTTTGTATTTCATGATCACCCCAAGGTTTATTTTTGATTGGGTTGTTTCAATGTTCTAAGTTTTCCCTTTCCCATATTCATGTTTATTGACAAATTTTTCATAAGAGGCCTTGAATTAATCTTTTTGTTCTATTTCATTATGAGATGTTTGGATATTAAATGAAGAATCAAACATAGCCTCATACCTATCTTGTATGGCCATAGCATGAGTCAAGAGGTCAAGACTTAGCTTGAGATCTTCAATACCTTCCACAAATTTCAATATTTCTTGAAGCACTCCTTTAAAAATGTCTATATCTCACCATTACATTTGTTAGAAGAATATTTTTTTCAAAACTTAGTGAAACAATTTTGAGAATTTGATCCATCATCCCAAGGCTCATTGAAATTAACTTCTTATTCATTATGGGAGGCTTCATCATCAAAGGACTCAAGGACCGTTATTTCAATATTTTACTCATAGAAAGAATCCTCCTATTCAAATGGAAAAGAGAAAACTTCAATTTTATCAACACATCCATCAATCATTAGCGTAGGAGCAACATCCATTTTTCACATTGATAAAATTCATTATGACCAATTGTTGAATTGGTTGAGAAGCCAACACTAGATTCATACATGTCTTGTAATTTCATCGCTCACATTAGGAATTCAAGACTGAGTTGAGGCTCTTATTTTTCTTCTATGTCTCTTATCATTTCTTGCAAAAATTATTCTTTCAAACCTTTTGAAGGCTCACACACATTGACATTTCTTCTTTACGGATTACATGATCATGAGAATATTGATTTTTAAATGGGGATGATAATACATCTTCATCATGAATAAACATATTGGATGATTTTTCAACTTGGTACTCATCAAGAAGTATTTCATCTTCCTTATGGCTTACATCATCTAACAACTTGGGGTTTTCCTCTTACAACTCAATATTGCTCCACACTTCTTCAAAATAAGTACCCCATCGAAAGGAATTCTTTTTCATATCAAGATATGAATCTCATCCTCCTCTTTGGATGTTATCAAATGATTCATATTCCTACCATCTTAGTACAAGATGTTAGCTCCTAAGTTTCTTGGATTTTGTATCGTATATTTCATCTTTTTTGCTAGAAGAAACTTTTCCATATATCCCTTAACCGAAATGGTTACGGAAGACCAATTCATCTAGATTTTACCTCCCAAGTCTCAGCAAAAACTTCTAATTAGCAACATTCCAAATGAGATCAAAATGTTTGCTACTAACATAGTCAATGATATATTCATTCTTGGATACTCGGCGAGAGTCACCTTTGCATCCTTGATCTTCCCCACAAGTGGGACTTCATTTGATTCCATGGAGAAACAAGAGCCACAAGACTATGTCAAGGTAAATGTGAGAGCTTTAGAAACATTTATGGGCATTAAATTTTAGAAGCACCTAAATCTACTATACAACTATTCAATTGGTATTTTCTTATGAGGAGGGAGATATAGAAAGGATCAATCTTATTGGTATTAGATGCACTCAAAGAGAGCATATTACGAGATGGTAGGGAAGGAGGAATTGGTAGTAATCCTTTGGAATAGGGTGTGATAGTGTTTGAATTTGGGTTCTGCCTTTGATATGATGGAAGAGATTTTTAAATTGTTTCATGTGGATCCGTAAATATTCAAGTTCAGAAATTTGCACTTTAGACTTGCTCATATGTTCTATGATATCAAAATAAGAGGAGGCAGATGTCTCCAAGGTGGTAGAAGCTTTAGGGAGTGGAGGAGACACTACTTTGGAAGAAGGGGATACTTTGGAAATAGAGGTAGGTTTGGAAGCTACAACATGCTTATTAGATACCTTGAAAGTTTTTAAGAAGTATTCACTATTTTAGAAGTATCATTAGAAGGCTCGGAAGAAGAATATTTAAAATAGGTAGACTTAGGAGACTTACTTGTTTTAGTTGGGGTCTTCTTGGCTGTCATGAGATCTTGATTTTTCATTGCATACTCTATGGAAGGTGTAAGTACAACTCATCTATTCATTATTTTGTAAGGTAGACTCGCCACAGGAGGATCTCGCATCTTTCTTATTATTTGGAGTAGCGATTAAAAACAAATTGGGACTGAGCACGGGTAAAAAATGCACAACAAAAAACTTGGTGCATCATCCTCTTTACTTTTATCCCCTTGTGAATATTCAAATTACCCAATCTGAGCATCATTAACTTCTTCAATATCAACCTCATTCTCTTCTTCTTTGTCATATTCTTGTGTATGACATGCTACATTAATTGTGGAAGCCTCTAGAGAAATTATTTTTTGAGGTGCAATAATTCTTATTTCATTCTTAAAATTAATATTCCTTGTATCATCTCTCAAGGTAGTTTTACAAGTTATTGTTTGAGTGTAAACAGACCATTTTTCAATTTCTGGATCGAGGGTGCTCATGGAGGTAGGATTGTACCTTTGACCCTTTTTTTGCCACTTGGATTTTTAATTTTCCGAAAGGATCAAAGCATCCTCTACTTCAACAACATATTTATGAGATTCTCTAAGATTCCTAGGTAGAGATCATCAGAGGATGAATCCTAATTTAGGTAATTGAGCATTGATGAAGAATATTTCCATGCTATCATTGGAGGGTAAATATTCAAAGGATATCCTCTTGAGTAACATGTTATAGTGAGCTATGAATTACCTCATAGTCTCATTAGGATAATTTTCATCTAAACTAGATGAACTAAGAGGTATTGACCATCTTCAATATATTTACATCTTTCTTCAAAGTTTTTTTGATGTCATCCCATTTTTGAAGGATCTGGATGGTAGGAGATAGAACCATTCTTCTACCTTTGCTTGTAGAGATTCTAAAAAAATATCACAACATATTCATGTTTAATTCCAATAATTCCTCATGATGTGATGAAGGTAGAGATGTGTTCTTTGGTAAGATTTTTTGATCACCTTGAACTTTGCAAAATTCTTGCTGGAACTTGTCAAAAGATCATAAAGAGGAGGTACAAGAGAAAGTGGACCTATATTTCTTCCCGTGGAACAATTGGTTGGGGTATTTATCTCTCTTCTTACATTTCTTATTCTTCTAAAAATTAAAATTTCAATGGTGGGTGGAAGGTAGGAGAATCAAGAGGATTTTGGATGGTACATGGGAAAAGATCCGATTTAAGAAAGGTTCTCAACAACAAGTTTTATTAAAGGGAATGCAAATTTTTAGATTCTATGGGAGTTTATTTTTGGGATTTTGATATTTTTAGATTTTTTTTTGGGTTTATTGGGGACATGTATTTTATAAATATTTTTTGGTTCATATATTCGGTGCGAGAATATGCAAAATTGTTCCCACAGGTGGGTGCCAAAACATTTTGTGAAATAATTTGTCAAGTGGGGAAATTTTGAGACTTCACTAGAACTTTGGGACTAGGTCCCTCTTCTTGAATGGGTAAAATACATTTATTGAAAATAAGGAAATAAATAGAATATAAACTAATCTCTGGGGTGGTCAGAACACCGAGATTCACATATCAATACTTCCCTAAACCTGTGGTAATTATTTGTATGCAATATAAGGGAGGAAATTTTTTTAGAGAGGGATATAGGAGAAGGAAAAAGGAAATGGATTTTAATAAATGAATAGCATATTATTGTTCATTACATTAAAATTAGAGTATTTCACTTGCATTCAATGAGGATAAAACCTTGAGAATCAACAAGGAACAAAACACAAAAAGCACAAATTCTTAATGCATAACATTCAACAATTGCTTGGACCATCGATTGTAGTTGAGATGGAGAGGAAAGATAAGAAAATAAAATATAGGAAATTTGATCGCTTGCTTCTAGAAAGAGTATGAGAGCTAGTAAACAAGATTAACCATCCCCTTACAATGAGGAGGTCATCTACTTTTATAGATTTACAATGCAACTCTTCATCTGCCACCCACGTGTCTCTTCATGTCCTTATTCAACTTATGACTCTTTTTCTTCCTAGGATGTGATAAAATAAGTCCCATTTTTATAAATCAAAGGTAATTTTACATTTCACCATTAGAGTCATTTAAGTGAATAAGACAGATTACAATGATTTCTTACAATGAAGAATTAGAAAGAAGGAGAGAAGAGGATAAAGAATGAAAGAGGAGAAGAAAAGATAAATGATTCAAAGCATGGATGAAGATGCCTCCGCATTCGATAAAGATACGTTCCAAACAATTTGAAGATGAAAAAATTATCCATTATGACCCTCCATTGTGATGTGATGATGCATATCTCTCGATGAAAAGTTTTAAACACCCTAGAAATGATGAACCTACGTAACACAACTTAGGAAGAGGAGTGGTGAGTATTACCCCAACTCAACAACATTGCACATTAGGAGATCATGCGTTGAATGATTGTATACTTGAAAGATAAGTTTAGCACAAATCAATATTTCCCTCACTCGAACAATCCTTCAATCCTTGAAACAATGTAATTCCTCCAAACTATTAGGTCTTTGATGCAAACTAAGACCATTTCCCATATAGTTCAACATTGTGATGATATGGGGCCTTGGGGAAATGGAGCCATCCATGAGATGAGGTGAAGATTACCTCAACCATGTGAAGAATTAAGGTGAGAAGAAATATGAATCATGTTTTCCACTTATGACCAACCCATCTGGGGAAGTGAGAAACAGACCAAGACCAAAATTCTCCATTATGACCAAAATTGGGTATTGAGAAAGATTCTCATTTGTTCAAGACAAAATGCTACTTTTCACCTTTTTAAAAGCCTAATTTTGACCTACATGAAATTTAAAATTAGTGAGGAACACAAGATGAACAACCATGATCATTTTGAGCCTTTTTTGGATGCTTACAATTTTTAATAAGTCTTTCCTTAGTTACTAGTTTTGGAAATTTCACTTAAATCGTCACTTTTGTGCACTTTTCCTCCTTGGGAATGAGTTTAGTGTCTCGAATAAATTATTTCATTGGACCTAATACACTTAGTAAGTTCCTTAAATGAGGAGTTACTAAAAATATACATTGGCCAAGGTGTGTCGGATCATAACGAAAATGTCTCCAAAAGTTCTACTTCCTATCGGGATGCTTTGTTCCAATTTTCAATGGTTTCGCTCATATAGGAAGAATTATTAAAAATAATATTCATTTATAAATTAAATTATACTAGTTTTCATGGTGCAAGAAAGTACTCATTGGAAATCTAATTTTTCAAGGATCTCATGCTCGGATTTTTAACTTGTTCAGCTTGCTGTAGCTCCAAATATATGAGGATGAACTTTTCCATGGTTGAAATTTTATGATTAAAAAAATTGGATGATTGAATCAATGAGGTCATTAAAACATTCATTTTAAAGGCATTCATGTATGGAATCTTCAGTTCGAATCTCGTGGAAAATGGAGCAAGGGTTTTACGAGATATGATAAAAAAATTGTTCTTAAGCACGAGGTTTCCAATTTAGGCATGATATTATTACAAAATAGATGGAGGGAAAGGATATTAAAAAATCAATTCCAAAAAGGAAAAAGGATAATTTGAATTTTTAAATGTTAACCATGGTTAAGCCAAACCTCACTCTTGATTCACTTACACTCCTTAACCCAGTTGAGATGGGGTTAAAAATTTCTAGGGGGAAGTGAGCCTCCAATGCACCTTAAAACATTTTTAAGTGGTGAAATGATGAAAAATTTCTTGCATTATTACAAAGTGTGTGATGGGTTTGCATCTTCATGAGGAAAGGAACTATCTTGCATGTGAGGTGAAAACATGAACCTAACCACTAAAGATGTCACTTACGTGACGAGAGAGTATTTCCTCCTTGGGGTCGCACTTTGTTGCACACATTTCACTTTTACACTAGGTGAAAACATGAAAACGTTATTGCGTGTGAGTTGTTAAACTCCACATAACCACCAAATATGATACTTAAGTGACGAAACTTCAAACTTGACTTCCTCCTCTATTGGGTTCACACTTTTTTGCACCCCATGCAAATTTTCACGATGTGTAAAGGTTCAAAAGTGCCTACATCATTGAAAAGTGTGACTTTGGGGAAATCATAGTAAGTATGCCTTCACCAAAAACTACCAAAAATAGACCCCAAAGAGTGATTCTTTGCCCCCAGAGCTTTACTCGAAGAGTTTATGTTGGGGTTAGCACAAAGTTGTACAAATTATATATCGAGATCTAAGCATACATGCAATAAAAGTGGATATTCTACCTAAAGAAATATACAAAACATGAGATATAAATCAACACCATATTTAATGTCGTTCACTCCGGTGAGGGATAAATCCACCAAGCAACAAGTCAATCTATTATCCAAAGCTTTGACAAGATATATAATTGAAGATATAAAATCTTCCACACCTCTTAGATGTACAGTACTTTCTTTCACTCAAGCTTTTGCTTCTTCTCCAAGAATTATCTCTCTCACAATTATTCTCACAATAATCATTAACTTATTCAATTCTCTACTTCTAAACCCTATCTTTCATGCTTATATAGGCATATACAAACTTAGGGCACTTATCCATGCAATTATAATCAATAGATCTCGCTTTAATACTATGAAAATAGATCTAATTCCCGAGAGTTAATTAAAACACCCACACATAGGTAACTAACACCAGATTATCCCTAACTGATGTTGATTCCTCCTTTCCTGATCGATGACGGTCATAGGTGACCAATGTCGGTCCCTCCTTAAATGATGTCGGTTACTATATTTTCCTGCAAGTTTATTATTGCATGCTAACGTGAAGTAATTGAGCTCCACAACTCAATAGTTTCACTGAAAAAAATAATATTATTTTGAATATAAAATACCTTATGAGACCAATGGGACAAAAATTAGGAGCTAATTATTCATGAAATTCAAAAATTTACCCCACTTTTTAATTCTAGTCGAACTTGTGCGCCAAGGTCAAACTCGCCACTCGAGAGAAAATTGAATTTTTATCTAACTTATCACATGTTCCATATAGAGGGTTTAATTAAATTCACTTTGATTTTTAAATTAGGTACCAACTCTCTTTGTAACTCCCAAAATTATCATTTGAATCCCTACCAGGATCAGATATCTTCACTTGCACTTTGCAATCGAGGCGATATCTCTAAATCCTTATGAAAAAATCTCCTAAAAATTTTAGTAATATGAATTAGACATATTTATGTTTCCAATGAATTTTTTTCACTTAAAAATTACTCAAGGCTCCTTGACCATATGGAACGAGCTCACTATCTTTTTCACTCCTTTCATTTCCCTACATTGTGTTATAAGTAGCCCACTTGCATGCACATCTTGTTCCTAAATAAGTTTCTTCTTGCAAAGTTCCCTAAAATACCTCCATGATATCATATCTCAGTCACACTCTACTCGGATGTATCATCCCTTATTTATTCATCTCTATATTTATTAGGTGCAAGATTCATTAAAATAGGACTTTTTAGGCCTCAGGGGAGTAACCCCTTCAAAATGAATCTTAGTGAACTCATAAATTGTTTCCCACAAAATTACCCGCATATGAAACACACTTTTAAAATATAGTTAGAACATCACTCTTGGCTATGATTGGGTTTAAATAGTTATAGATTGGTCGAGGAAGGTTTACATTACCCAGTTCGGGGATTTTTAAGTATGGGCTTAGTTGTCATGGAAAAATAATAATTTTCATAATAGACATTTAGCATGAAAACAGGCACTTACGAGCATGTATGGAATATTTTCCACATTTTAGGTGGATTTCTAATTTTACATCTCCACAAATACTAGGTACCTCCAAACATTCATTTATAGTTTCCCACTAACACATTACTTTGTATAGAATGCATCTCTTTATTTGTCTTACGGTGGCATCTACACTAGAAACATGTAATATTCTTCACTCTTCAACAACAAAAGTAATTTGTCTCATTTGATTTTCAATTATGCATTCATTTCATTCATATTGTATATGTTTCACTTTATTCTTGTTTGTTTTATTTTAGGTGGATGGGCATCTTGTTTGAATTCGATCTCGCTAGCCAATTCATGGTAGGGCGCTTCCCTAAGGGGGAAATATGTATGCACTCATTTTTAAATAGTGTAATATTTTTTAAATACCAAAAAATGATAATGATGACCTCCAAAACATCAAAAATTGTTTTAAATTTCTTAAAACAATCACATACACCTACTCTTTCCCATTTTTCTTATTTTACATAAACTTCTATCCTTTTAGCCTACCTCGTCTTCCTAGAAGAAATAGTTCTACCTTTCCCCCAATTTTACCCCCTTGTACATTTGAGATGAAACCACCACAAGGTATCATTACATGTGTAGACACCTAAAGTCCCTCTTACCCATTTACGTGCTTAGGTAACTTTGGGGCACGTTTGCGTCACCAACTATCCCCTTGGGATATTATCCAATCTGTGATTTAATCACCTATCTCTAAATTTAATTCATCCCATCACATCTTACCCATGAGTAATTAAGTATTAAATATTTAATTACGCTTCTTCCCATGCATCTTAATCACTTATCCACCCCAAATTTATTCTACCCATGTATCACATCTATTTTAATCTTCCTAAAGCGGGATATTTTCCCGTAGTCGGGATAGTCTTATTTTTCTCGAATCGATCATTTTTAGCCATCTCGGGAGTCTTCTCCGCGATCGGCGCCGACCCATATGGTGGCGCCGATTTTCTAGAAGCGGCGCCGATTATAAAAGCAAGCCCAGAACTCAGTTCTAGGGAAAAATCGGGCCGAAAAGAGCGAAGAGACCGAAAAGAGGCGAGCGAGTGAAAGGAAGCACTTACGCCTGAGCAGTGAGAAAGAGATCTTCTTAGCATCAATTGTCTCAGTTAGGGCAGATCCTGTCCTAATCAATCCCTGAGAGGAGCACCGTTACTCTGCCCGTATCATATCAACACCATACACCATTATCTATCATCTGGTGACTCTGTTCCAGCGTCTCTCCATCTTCGGCACATCCTACAGACAACATTCACCTTCCGCTCCCCGAATCTCATCGCACGATCCACGATTGGTCGATCGCCTTGATTGACACGATCTTATCCGATCGGCGTCGATCGGTCCCGATCGCCGCCCGATCGGTCGATCGCCGCCGATCAAATCAGTCGCCGCCGATTCTACACAGTCGACGCCGATTTCCCTGCAGACAGGTAAAAGATCACAGGTAACACAAATTTAGCATTATTTCTCAGTTCCTTGTTTTCTGTACTTCCTGTCTGCTGTTCAGGTTCTGTTTTATTACTGCAATCAGAGAATCTAGTCTTTATTTACATCTTTTATCATGTATGCTGCTTTTCTTTATTGGCATTGGTGACATCCGCCAAGGAAGCTTATCGCTTCTCGGACCCGCTTCTCGGGCAGTCCACCCATATATCTTCTAACGCCATCTTTTTCTGTCAAGCACCGGTGTTTTGCAGGTTACTCGGATCTATTGTGCGAATTGCTCGTGCGCCGTCTTATCTACATCGACTTCCTCATCCGTCTACATCTTCATCAGGTATCTATTTCATTGAGGTTTTTCAGGGTTTTTGTGTTTAGTTTGGTGCATTAACTTGGACAGGTAACAAGCACGAAATTCTTGATCTACATTCTGGCACGCCCGGTGGGACATGAACCAAAGTCCCTTATTGGTAAGTTCATCTCTTTTCTAGTTTTGAACTTTGTTCCTTTTCTTCACTGATTTCTATCAGTCCTATTTGAACATTTCTGTTCATCATTTCAATCTTGCTTTTAGGCGAAGTCATTATCTTGAAATTTTTCTATTTTCTTAAAATAGAAATTTTTCGTTTCGCCATTATCTGGATGTATCTTTCCGGATCTTGTTTGTTGTTTGCTTGATCCTTTCTTGCGGAGCACTTTGCTTGTTCGTGGGATTGTTCGAGGGGAAGAGCTCAACAACGCGCTTTTTGAAGTCCACACACCTTGGAGAGCTAAAACTACAGGTATTCCTCTTTTTCGGTGTTTTCTCCTTTTTAGGTTTTCTTTGTTGGTTGTTTATCACATCCAAACACTTCAGTTTTTGGTGCTTAAAAAGAACCTAATCGCATTTGGGAAAGAACTTGTTTGAATTGTCTTCATCGAAATCAAACATTTCGTTTTAAGTGCTTAAAAAGAACCCTTTCTTTTTCATTGCTGCATGCTTTGTCATCTAGTGTTAATTAGGTTGGAAAATTGATCAAAATCGGTAGTGACACTATTTGATTTTTATTTTTCACCCTTGCACACAAAGCCAAAATCACTAGGTATAAAGCATCTAAACAAAACTCCTTCCCTGGCCTCGCTTTACTTGGAAGTGATATCCAAGAGGAAGAGCCTCGCGGTACTCGGGCATGCGCTATAAATTCACGAAAGATTTTGGTATATATTGGCAAAGCACCCGACTCCCTTATCGCGCGGTGTGTGAAGTGCGGGGTAGGCCCCTATATCGAAGCCACGTCCGGTCTTTTACTGAAGTGCCTTCGGGACTCCTCACCAAACATTACCCAAACCATCCCTAGTTTGGCTATCTGAGTAGTTCCTGTTCTAAAAAGCCTTCCCTAACATTTTCATTTCTTAAAAGCATCAAAATTTAAAGGAGATAATCACTTGCGCTGCTTGAACTATTTGTGCATTAGTTAAGACAATCTTCTTTCTTGCTTGTTTATGACGGCTATCACCCGTTCACAATCTAGGAAAATGGCCCAACAGGTTCCTTCTTCCTCCGAAATCACCACCAGCGTGGATGTTTCGGCACCCCTCCAATCTTCCTCGGGACCACTGTTAGTGGGTTCCCCCTCATGGTCGTATAATCCTTTCCATCAAGCCAAAACAATCCCATCACGTCCGGCTTCTCCTAGTCCATCAGAAATATCTTCTGACTCAGAGTCTATTCCTCGCGGGGATCCTGAATTTCAGGCTCTCCTTGATCGCAATCCGGTAGCCCTCATGGACTATCTAGTACACAAGTCGATCCAAATATCTGACCAAGACCCACCAATCCGACAAGTGTACAATTATCCTCGCGGATCATCCCGAGGCCTCTTTAGAGCGGTTTGCACCATCTCTCTTGCCTCGAGCCACGGAGAAGGGTGAGGCCCTATGCCTCCCTTTTCTCTTCCACCTACCATGTCGACTAATTCTCAATTAGTCTTACCTATCCCTAACAACTGCAGCTACCTCGACTATTCCACACCCATTTAAGAGGTCTTACGCCTTCTTTATAGTAAATTAAATCTGCACATCCGCACATTGCCGTCGATTCGTCTATGCCCTCTATCGTTTCTCAAGGTCAATACCTCTTCATGAGCAGCCCCCCTCAGAATAGGCGGTTGGCTCCTACTTCTCGTCCTCTAGGGGTCTTTCTTCCATATTCCAGCTCTTTGTGACATTCGCCCATCCTCTAGTATCGGCACCCTTGATACCTAATTCAGCATAGAAGGCCCCTTTCGGTCTTGTTCCCCAACATGACCAATCCAACCAACACTCATATTCCTCGATCTATCCCGATCCAATCGACCAACATAGAGTCCACCAATCACGGGCTCCATCCGTCACTGACCTTTATTTGCTCGACCACTTATTATCTCGCGGACTTTGCTATCGCAAGTGCCTCACAAAAATACCCCACCGGTGTCACCCGAACACTGGTTATTCCTCTTATAATCCTATCCAACAGATGAATCCCCATTGACACCTCAACAACACCCACTACTTGCTTCTCATATAGGACAAACCAATGTACCTCCTCCCCAATCGGATGTGGTTCAATTTCTCTTCAAGAAAATTGCAGACTTGGAAGCCTCCACAAAAGGAGCCCGCCCTTCATACTCCTTTGAAGAAGTATGCAATGAACCCATTCATCCTTCGGTGGCTTTTAAGCCTTATCCTCCCCAATGGGAACTTCCCAAATTCTCAAAATTTCATAGTCGGGAAGACCCCCAACAACATCTGCGAGCATTCAAACATGCTTGCTACCTCATTGTCCAAGATCAGGAGCTCATGCTCCGTACCTTTCCTATGTCTCTAGCGGGTCCCGCTTTGGGTGAAATCTGATAATATTCCTCAACATTCATTATTTTCTTTCTCTCAATTGGCCCAAATGTTTGTTGAGAACTTCTCAATAAATATTGCCCATAAGATCTCAATCACGATCTTTCTGACATTACGCCATTTGTGATGAGTCTATTGCGGACTTTGTCGCTCGTTGGAGAGGGATAATCAACCAATTGTCCTTCTCTCTTCCTCAATCTGTGGATCGAGTGTTCACCCGATCTTGCGCTAGTCACATTTCTTCCACGTTAAGAATCCAAACTTTCCACACCTTGAAGAAGCCTTCACAATAACACGCATGAGCTCGAATCTCGTGCCATTGAACAAGAAAAAACTAAAACTTCGCTCCAAATCTAAACCCGATTTCTCTCGGTTCACCAAACCAAATTCTTTTCCTCCTAAAGATAAGAATCAAGGGTCCACCAATGCTATCGTATTAAAAACATCGAGAACCGATAGTACTCTAATCAACCACCACGAAGAGACCCTTCATCACTGCTCGAAAAGGGGCTTCATCATCTCGATCCTTCGCTCCATTGGGGGAATCATATGCCTCCATCTTAGGAAAAATGTTGGAAGTTCGCATGATCGAACTTCCACCCATTAGAATATTGATGAAAGTCGAAACGTCCTTTGTGAGTACGGAGAAAGCGATTTTTGCCACTATCATAGAACCAGAGGTCATGACATCGAGCGATGTCGGACTTTCAAAAATCTTGTCCAAAAATTCATTGATAAAGGCGAGCTTATTACGGATAACCCAAATGCTCCCCCAAAATCAAGCGTGGGCGTTTTCAAACAACCCTTCCCCAATCATGCCCCAAATCATAATTCTTGAGAATCTCAAAACCAAACACCCACACTATCGACTTCATTTCTCTTTGAAGAATCAAACACGAAACCACATCATCTACAAACGCGACAATCGAATCGAACCCTCTTCCACTTCACCAATCAACTGGAATTCCTCCATCCTCGGATAACCCATCTTTGGATATTCCTACATTGCTAAACACGGAGTCATCTCTCTCAGCTCCTTTGTCCGATCTCCCATCCATACCCGAGGCAGTGTCTTCCTCATCTGTCTCATCATCGGACATCCTTTGATGCTCGAGGCAATTACATCCCTTGAGTTTCCACTTCAGACACATCTACTTCTGCTTGCTCCCATTCCGGCTACAACTATGCCCTTGATAAACATCCCTATAATCGTGCCGACTTCGGCGAAAGTGTCCTCAACTTTGACTCTTCCTATCTCTTTTCCTATAGTAGTTCCACCCATGATCACTACACCAAAAGTGGTCCCTTCGCAAGGAACTTCTTCATCACTTACTTCTTCCATCACTAATACTACTTCACCTATTCAGGAAAAATCAAAAGAAGTAACACCAACACCTGCACACTCGATTCCTCAACCTAAACCGCGACAACCAAAATCTAACATTATACCATCAATATCTCCCCATTTGCTTCCTCCAAAAAGGTTACAATCACCTTATGACGTTGAAGTTGTCACCATCCCTGAAAAGGGGAAGCCCATATTTCGGACCATCAAAACTCTCGGTGTTCTTCCACAAAAATCTCTCTCCACGCCTCATAAACGATTAGATTTGCCCGCTGAGAAGGCATCTTCTTCTACACACCTATCAAAGTCATCATCTTCTTCTTCATCAACATCCCTAAAAGTAGACTTACCTACCAAAAAGATGCCACTTCTTCTATCAAAATCCTCATCTTTGTTACCAAAAATCAAGACACCCATCTTCCTCCAAATTCACCTATTTTGGGAGCTTCTTCCTCTTCCAAACCGACATTATCTAAATCATCCGTAAATCCGACTAAGCAACCCCCTTTGTCTCCAAAAACCGCAAAAATTATCGCATCTCCATCCTCCTCAAAATCTATCTTAGGGACTCCTCCTCCACCAAAGACAATCATGTCTCATTTACTCCC
This sequence comes from Taxus wallichiana var. yunnanensis, assembly GCA_018340775.1. Taxonomy (NCBI): domain Eukaryota; kingdom Viridiplantae; phylum Streptophyta; class Pinopsida; order Cupressales; family Taxaceae; genus Taxus; species Taxus wallichiana. Next base: position 860,950,630 of record CM031240.1, on the reverse strand, counting down.
ATCCCAAGCACCCAAGACTGCTCCTCCGAATGTCCAAACAAATAAGAGGATCCCTAATAAAGCTGTTAAACCTAACATGCAAGTTCTTTTACCCGTGATCGGTTAAGGTAAAAGAACCATCTCCATATCTCTATCCTCATCTTCGTCTACGGATTCTACACGAAATCCTTCATCAACTTATCAATCTTGACCATAACCCTTCCTCAGATTAAGCCTTATAACCCCAAAGGAGTGAAACCTACGGTTTAACTCGATCGATTTGTGCTTACCACCGTACTCCGGTCATGACAACTTTGAAGGATGTAAAGCTCTTGAAGCCGTTGTCAAGAACCTTACGGAAGAAAGTGACCTCTTGTTGGAGGAGGAACAAGTACCTCTCTGTTACCCTAGCCTCATCAGAACCTCAACCATCCATTCGGACCTCTAGTGGTTCCACTCCACTTGATCTCCCTCCTTCCCAAATTGACACAATCCATATCGCCACTAGAACCCAACATTATCATAACCCATCTTCATCTCCAACATCTAGACCACGGGTTGTCATTTACGCAGCCCACACGAAGGCGTGTCTCCTTCCTCATCGGCCCCACGACCCAAGGTCTCCATTCGTCTTTGCACCTCGGACTCAAGTTCCGTGTCCGTTGAGGAGAGTGTCATGAAGCAACTCACCCAAGCTCCGGTCAAAATGTCTCTTTTTGACCTCATCCAATCCTCTCCACAACATCGCGGGGCTCTGTCGATAATCTGCGTCGCATCGCGATAAATTCCGATGAGACCCATCCTTCAGTGGGTTGTTGGATTGAATGGTCCATCGACCGCCATTTCTTTTGAGGATTGAAATTCCTCATCTTTCTTGAGGAGGATTTGGAGGCTCCTCTCTTCATCACAGTCCAAGTCAATAACACTGCCTTAAAACGTGTTATGATCGATAGTGGAGCTGCTCTCAACGTCATCTCTTCCCACACATTCGAACAACTTAAGTTACCTAAGAATGTGGTGTCACCTCCGCCTTTCGCCCTTCGATCATTTAACGATCAGCTAGCAGTCACTCTAGGAACTGTGGTCTTACCCATCCGAGTAGGTAAAAAGCTGCTCCATGAACTCTTCTATATTGTCGAAGGAAAATTCCACTATAACATGATCCTTGGACGCTCCTGGGTTCGCGCAATGCATTGTGTCCCATCCACCCTCCATCGATGCCTAAAATATCAATATGAGGGCAAAATCTACACCCATCCAGGAGATCCTTTTCCTTCTGCGCAATGCGACATGACCACAAGGTCTGCCCCTTTAAAAGAAAATGCATCTTCTCCAGATGGGGCTTCATCTTCTTCCATACCTGCAACCAAACTACCAGATTTGCGAAATCTGGAAGAGACATTGCAGCGTTTCTCACTAGGAGAGCTTCCTCTCTTTTCTTTCGATGCCCATCTCAAACCTAATGAGTATGGTAGACCCGACAAGCAACCTGAATATCAATCAGGTCTCGGTCGCATCGTTACCATTGGTTTGCCCAATCAACAGACCAATTTCATCTACGGTGGTCTTGATACACCTCATTATTGTCCGGATTCTCCTCCTAGAGCCAAACCTTACCTAACAGGGTTTGATTATCTACAGAATCCCACGTTTGCAAAAACTTATCTATATCGATGCGCGTGGAAAGGTTTTGGCCTTGGAAAATATGAACAAGGTATACATGACCTCAAATCCATTCCTACTCTCATGCCACACCAAAAGTTTGGTTTGGGATTTAAACCCATTTCAAAAGCCACTGTCACTATTCTTGATGAGCCTCTTCCTACTGAAGAACCATCTTCCCCCACCAAATCAAAGCATCACTTGATGTGGACGATGACATTTCCATCCCACCTAACTTTTTTTTTTTTTTTTTTTTTTTAGATCAATACCATTTCCTTGGGACCTTTAGTCTATGAGACTAACAATCGATGCATTCATACCATTAATCTTCCACTGAGATAGTTGGAGCGACTCTCCTACTATCGACACTATCCTTTGTGCGGATGGCGACTCTGTCCTCACCTATCTAGGGCGGAGGATTCATATCTTCCCAAAACCATTCCTTGACACGTCTACCCTTCTCAGCGAGGCCACTATCGACCTTAATATAGGGACTCCTGAAGACCTCTCGCATCATTAAGGTCGGCCATCCCTGATCCACAAGAATTGGGGACTTTACTACTTTTCTTTCCAAACATCGTCAAGCCTTTGCTTGGTCATACGAGGATATGCCAGGACTCGATCCCGATATTGTAGTCCACAATATCGTTACCCTTCCCAACATCAAACCAGTCAAGCAAAAATTACGTAAAATGCACCTAGAGTAGCCCTTCTTGTTAAAGAAGAATTACAGTAACTTGCTCTCGGCTAACTTCATCGACCCATCGATTATCCATGATGGGTGTCGATGTAATACCCGATAACTAAGGCTCTTTGGGAAGATTAAATTTGTACCGACTTAGGGATCTTAATCGCTTTGTCCAAGGATGATTTTCCTCTTCCTAATATCGACCAACTCGTAGATTTAACTGCGGGTCATGAAATGCTTTCTCTTATGGATGGTTTCTCTGGATATAATCAAATCCTCATCGCACCAGAAGACCAGCATAAGACTTCCTTCATAACTCCTTGGGGGACCTTTTGCTATCGTGTCATGCCCTTCGGTCTTAAGAACGCAGGAGCAACTTATCAGCGAGCGATGACCTACATCTTCCATGATCTTTTACACAAAGCGTAGAGGATTACGTTGGCGATCTCCTCGGCGAATCAAACGTCGTCGGGAGCATCTTTTCATCCTTGCACCTCTCTTTGAGAGGCTTATCCTTTGTCTTCGTCTAAATCCATCTAAATGCGTGTTTGGCGTCCTCAGTAAACTTTTAGGGTTTATCATTTCCATCGGGGTATTGAAGTGGACCCATAAAAATAAAAGCCATCCTTGAGATGCCTCCCCGTCTAACTTAACCAAAAGCAACTCCATGATCTCGAGGGCGTCTTGATCGGTCGTCGTTTTATCTCCCATTGTCGGACCGTTGTCAACCTTTTCACCATCTTCTCAGTAAGAATGTTCATTTCAAATGGGATGAGCATTGCCAAAGGCCTTTGATGATCTCAAAGCTTATCTTCTTTCTCACCGTGCTTACACCTCCACGCGAGGAGCCTTTCTATCTTTATATCTCTGTGGTGACCATGCTCGGGAGCCATGATTTCGCATCGGGACACTTGTGGTAAAGAACAAGCTGTCTATTACATCAGTCGCACCCTCCATGAGTATGAGACACGTTACTCCGGGGCTGAAAAACTATGTTGCGCTCTCTTCTTTGCAACTTCTAAGCTTCGTCATTATCTTCTTAATCACAAAACTTACATCGTCACAAATGTCAATCCCCTCAAGACAATTCATGCAAAGCCTTATCACAATGATCGCATCACTCGTTGGCTTATGCTCATGACAAGAATTTGACCTCGAATTTATCCCGAAAAAGGCTATCAAGGGTCGGGTTATTGCAGATCAACTAGCTAGTGCTCCTCTTACGGACACTCAAGACCCCCTTGCTCAATTCCCCGATGAATTTATCCAACAAATCGATTTTGGTCTATCTCCATTTAAAGTAAAGCTCTTCTTTGATGGATCGAATGCCCGTGAGGGGGAGTGCGGGTTTCGTGATGATTCCTCCTTGGGAATACGCCTATCCCGATCGCACAAAATTGAACTTTGAGTGCACCAATAATATGGTGATCTGAAGCTCTTGTCTTAGGACTTCAAAATGCCATTAATCTCGGCGCTCGTCATATTGACATCTTTGGTGATTACGAACTCATCGTTAATCGGGTCACGGGTGTCTATCGATGCAAGAATGATATCCTTCAAAATATCGCGACATTGTTCTTGCCCAACTCGATCTTTCGATAAGTTCACCATCGATCCATTCCTCGTCTGCCAAATCGATTCGCGGATACCATGGCCTCATTAGCATCCCTTATCCGCCTTTCTGCGAAGACTCGCGTCTTTATGTGGGTGCAACGATTTAGATCAACCATCTTATCTTCAACGACTAACCCGATCAATCTTTGTCCTGACCCATACTCGGGATGAGTGGTATCAGCAGAGATAGTTGATTATCTATCTCATTCGGTGCTTCCTCGAGATCGACTTCCATGGTAGAAGGTCTTTTGTCCAATGCGCTTGTCGCTATTCTATCTGGCGGGATTCTTTACAAGCGCGGCTTTGATGGTATTTTGCTTCGATGCCTCAAAACCCATGAATCATCTAAAGCTATTCGGGAGGTCCATGGCGGTATCTGTGGTGGACATTTTAGTGGTTTAGGCGTGGCTAAAGCGCATCTTACGTTTGGGATATTATTGGCCTTCTCTTAATCAAGATTGTTGTGAATACACTAAGAAATCGTCAAGTGTCGGCAACATTCCAATCTCACGCACGTCCTAGTCGGGCTTTGCGACTGCGGCGGATTTGTGGCCTTTTTCACAATGGGGCCTTGATCTTATTGGTCTCATCAATCCCGTTCTTCACGGCGTCATCATTCTATCATTCTTGCGCCTTTGAGTACTTTACTAAGTGGGTAGAAATATCCCTCTTTCTTGACAAAGGCTAAACCCATAGTTGATTTTGTCTATCAACACATCATTTGTCGCTTTGGCGTTCCACACAAGCTCATCACGGATAATGGTAAATCCTTGAAGCGTCGATTTGCAAAATCTACTGCAATGCTTTCAAAATCAAGCTCGATTTTCTTCTCCATACTATCCTCAAGCTAATGGTGGGGCGAAGCTTCCATAAAACTTTGCGTAATATCCTCATGAAGGTAACTAGTCAGTGGTAGGGATTGGCATCTACATATCCCTTTCGCTCTCTGGGCTTATCGGACTAGCATTCGTACTCCTCTTTCTGCTACTCCCTTCTCTCTCGTCTATGGAGTGCAGGCCGTCCTTCCTTTGGAGGTCCAAATCCCATCTCTCAGTGTTTCTCTCGGAGAATTTGTCTCGATGAGGATTATCGTCAAAATCGTCTAGCTCAACTTGAATTATTAGATGAGCGGCGTCTCGCGCTCTTGAGCATCATCAAGTCTATCTCGGCGTGTCAGCGTGCTTCTGACAAGCATGTGCAACACCGTGACTTCAAAATTGGTGACCTTGTTCTTAAGGAAAATCAAAATGTCACTACACTCGAAAGGAGTCAACGTGGTAAGTTTGCTCCCAAGCTGGATGGGTCCCTACATTATCACTCATAAATATGGAGTGCAGGGCTTATCGTTTGTCTTCCATGGATGGTATCCACAGAAGCGAGACCTCTTAATGCCTTGCATTTACGGCCCTTCTATTGTTAAAATCTCTCTTACACAAATCTAGTATGACTCGGATCTTCCATCTCTGTCCTAATAACTTGATCATCTACTTTCGTGGTGATTTGAAATTGTGTGGTTCTCCGCCTTGCCTCGTTTACCTTAAATATGAGTATCGCGGCTCTACTCATTGCGTTTCTTTTGGATATGTTCCTCCTCATGGTAGGAATACCTTAATCACCACTTCATCATGTCCCAGTACTTATCTTAATCGGATCTGCTCGGGGCATGAGTACATGTTCTTCCATGTTCTCCTCCCCTTCATCCCGATCTATCTAGGTCTAAACTCGAGCTTCTTCCAAAGAGTTTCAAAAAAAAAAAAAAAAAAAAAAAAAAAAAAAAAGATGCTATCGAAAAGATGGTGATCCCTCGAAGGACAGACTATCCATACATTGTCAAGTGAATCAAAAGCAAATAGACCATACCCTCGAAGGATGGCTATCATACAAATTTCAAAATACGAGACCGCTCCCTTGAAGGGCGGTTTGTTTCTCAAAAAAATATTCAAGGCTTCTTGTAATCAATCAGCCTTCGATCGGTTTATACACTTGTTAGCATCAACTTTGAAAGACTTCCGCATCGATCGGTCTTTCCATATCAAGCAAACTTCCCACATTGATCGGTTTGCTTTTACATCCCAAATCATGAAGTGAGATTTTAGACCTTTTGTCGATCATATGGAGAATCTATTTTCCTATCATGGACATGTATTACATCCCTTGTAGGTTCCGACAAGATACTTACTTTCTTTTCTTTCCATTTCTATCCTAGATGCGGTTTTGCGACTAGTTAGTGTCGGGTTTATTTTAATCTTATATAGGGCCTTGTATGCTTGGTCTTTCGGTTTCTTATCTGGATCTTCTCTATGGTTAGGTTGGAAGTCCGACTTATCATTTCCCTTCTTTTAAGTGTCTTCTCTTCTAAGTCACGGTTATTTACCTTTCATCTTTTGCTCTTACATAAGCATTCTCCATTTCTTTGTCTTGCATCTGTTGAATTGACATTTCACATGTTAATTCAATCAAAATCTATCTTCTATCAACATTCCTCTTATCTATCAAAACATCTATCTTTATTCATTTCTCATTAAAATTACATCCATCTATACATCAAACACATCTATCTATCTATCCATCAAAATATTTAAAAGCTATGTCCATCAGATACTTCCCATCATCTATCAAAATTAAATCAATCTATCTAACCACATCCATCTATCATCTATCAATCTATATCTATCCAATCATCATCTATTCTATCCACATTTCAATCTATCTCATCACATCCATCTATCATCTATCCATCTATATCTATCCAATCACATCTATTCTATCATCTATCATCTATCATCTATCATCTATCTTTTTATCCTCTATCGATCTATATCTTTATCCATCACAATTCTATCTACATACATCTATCCATCTATCCATCAAAACATCTAAAAACTTGTGCATCCAAGTTACATTACATCTATCTATCTCTCTTTTTCATCAAAATTTTATCCACATATCAATCAAAATTCTATCCACATCACATCTATCATCTATCAGTTTATATCTATCCAATCACATCTATTTTATCCACATTTCAATCTATCTAATCACATCTATTTCTATCCTCTATCAGTCTATATCTATCCAATCACGTCTATTCATCATCTATCAGTCTATGTCTATATCATCATCTATCAGTCTATCGATTTATACTCATTTTTGCCCGTGGATTGCGGTATCGCTTCTCCACGTCGTTTGCTTCCATCTGCTAATCTCTTTGCCATAGTGTTGATGCTTGGCTGGTCTATCTGATCATTATTGTGCGCTACATGTTGTCTTTCGGCACATATTTTCGATATCATCATCTATTTCGAGTTTGTTCCCTTTGCGTGGAGCACTCGCTTTTTGTTTAGCCGCTTAGAGTTACGCGGGTCTGTAGGCACTAACGTCGTCTGACTTATAGACCGTCTAGTTGTCCCTACCAATGTGTCTCTCTTTAGATGTTGGCTATTTTGCAGTTCTCCTTACACTCATGGAGTGCAGCAGGCACTAACGTCGTCTCATGAGGAGGCCGGCTAGTTTTCCCTACCAATGTGAGTTCCTTGGGTTCTTTGCCCTTTTGTTTATTTTTAATGCGTCCTCGAATGATCGGCTCTACTCAGGTATCCAGTGGGGCATCTGCATTTTCATCTACCTCTTTCAAACTCGGGATCATCATTTTTTATCATCCATCCCATCCCTAGTTTGAGGGGATCACATCACCACAATTCTTCTCTTCTTCCATCCCATGTTTTTGTCTCATAACCTTGCTTATCGCATGAGTTACTTGACAAAAAGGGGCAAAATGTAGACACCTAAAATTGGTTACTCAATTTAGTGTCCCTCTTACCCATTTACGTGCTTAGGTAACTTTGGGGCACGTTTGCGTCTGTATCCCCTTGGGATATTATCCAATCGTGATTTAATCACCTATCTCTAAATTTAATTCATTTCATCATATCTTGCCCATGGTAATTAAATAATTAAATATTTAATTACGCTTCTTCCCATGCATCTTCTTAATCACTTATCTACCCCAAATTTATTTTACCCATGTACCACATCTATTCTTAATCTTCCTAAGCGGGATATTTTCCCGTAGTCGGATAAGTCTTTTTTTCTCGAATCGATCATTTTTAGCCACCTCGGGAGTCTTTCCGCGATCGGCGCCGACCCATATGGTCGGCGCCGATTTTCTAGGGCGCGCGCCGATTATAAAAGCAAGCCCGAACTCGGTTCTAGGGACGGAAAAGAGCGAAGAGACGAAGAGAAAAAGAGGCGAGCGAGTGAAAGGAAGGAAGCACCGCGCACGAGCAGAGAGTGAGAAGAGAGATCTTCTTAGCATCGATTGTCTCGGTTAGGGCGAGATCTGTCCTAATCAATCCACCTGAGAGAGAGCACCGTTACTCTGCCCGTATCATATCAACACCATACACCATTATCTATCATCTGGTGACTCTGTTCCAGCGTCTCTCCATCTTCGGCACATCCTACAGACTACATTCACCTTCCGATCCCCGAATCTCATCCATGCGTCCACTGATTGGTGATCGCCTTGATTGACGATCTTATCGATCGGCGTCGATCGATCCCGATCGCCGCCCGATCGGTCCCGATCGCCGCCCGATCACATCGATCGCGCCGATTCTACCACGATCGGCGCCCGATTTCCTGCGAGACGAGGTAAAGGTCACAGGTAACACAAATCTAGCATTATTTCTCAGTTCCCGTTTTACGTACTTCTGTCTGCTTTGTTCGGTTACATTTTTATTACTGCCCGATCGAGAGAATCTAGTCTTTATTTACATCTTTTATCATGTATCTTTGCTTTTCTTTATTGAAATGGTGACATCCGCCAGGAAGCTTATCGCTTCTCGGACCCTTCTCGGGCGGTCCACCCATATATCTTCTAACGCCATCTTTTACGTCAAGCAGGTGTTTTGCGGGTTACTCGGATCTATTGTGCGAATTGCTCGTGTGCGCCGTCTTATCTACATCGACTTCCTCATCCGTCTACATCTTCATCAGTGTATCTATTTCATTGAGGTTTTCGGGGTTTTGTGTTTAGTTTGGTGCATTAACTTGGACTAATACAATTATAAAGGACCTATAGAATACAGATGGCCTAAGTACATAAGACCATAGATGTTATATAATTAGAAGCTTCAAAACCTCACCTTTGCAACACTAAGTTCAGATAGTTTTTCAACAAGATATGCTTGCACGTTGCAATGGTTTGCAATGGAATCTCATTTTTTTAATGTTGAAAGTTTAATTATTTACAATGCAAAATATGTAAGATGGATACCCTAAACTGTGTTTAAGTATGTAAAATGTAAAATATGTAAGATGGATAACTCAAATTGTGTTTGATTCATTACACTTTATGTTGTACAAGTTTCCTCACTACCTGTTTCAAATTAGTGAAATCGCAACAAGAGAAAAGAAACTCCAAGTATGAGAGGGTTTAAGGTACCTATAGAATATAGATGGGATAACGATGTATACGGGTGCAAATGAGATATCCTCCTTCGCAATGAGCTAGATGACCTAAAAATCAAGAGAAATCAACACAAAAAAATGGATTAGTAGATAGATGGGTGGGTTTTCTGATAATGTCAGTCTTGAGAAGTGAAAGCTTCTTAGGATGGATGTCAACCCATGTTTTTGATAAAGATAAGATAAAATATTGATAGATTAGATGTAGTAAGATCTGAGATAAGATAGAAACTGAAATGCAATGAAGATAAAGTAAAATGCAAATATGATATAAGAAAATTAAATCAAACATGTACATGTTGGTGGTGACCCAAGACCTGCAATGCCCAAATGATGGTGACTAGAGAAAATCAAGTGGAACAATGATAGAAAATGTAGATCTGAAGGCCTTGGAAATCGCATTCCGAAAATGCATGTCACAAACACAACATCAAAGTAGTTTAAAAATACCAAAATACCAATTAAATAAAACATGATTATTATAAATAATTGTATTTGAATAAATGTAAGTTGATACTTGTAACATTTTAAATGATAACTAGAGCTGAAATAATCCATTTTCAATAGCCTCCTCATAGTCAATATTTGCATCTACAGAGTTAGAGGACGCACCAAATCCCATCACATAATTGAGAATATTTGTATTTTTAGTTGTATTATTAACACCTCAATACAAAATATGTAAGATGGATAACCTAAACTGTGTTTAAGTATGTAAAATGCAAAATATGTAAGATGGATAACTCAAACTATGTTTGATTCATTACACTTTATTTATTATTGTCTTACATCTAATTACGATATTTGAAAAATAGTGTTCCAAAAATGCATGTCACAAACACTACATCAAAGTAGTTTGAAAATACCAAAATAAATAAAACATGATTATTATAAACAATTGTATTTGAATATATTATTATGAAATTGAATACATAACAAAATTTAAAATGTCAGGTGACAAACAATAAATGTAAGTTGATACCTGTAACATTTGAAATGATAGCTAGAGCTGAAACAATCCATTTTCAATAGCTTCCTCATAGTCGATATTTACATTTGCAGAGTTAGAGGATGCACCAAATCCAATCTCATCATTGAGAACATTTGTATTTACAGTTGTATTATTAATACCTCTTCTTTCAGCAAGGGAATTCCAATGTGAAATTTCTCTCGTTAAAAGAAAATTTCTCTAGAGAGTAGTGTGAAACATACAACTTTCTATATTTTATCCAACATGTTTCGTATTTTGCATTTTACAAAAGATAAATCATTGAAAACCCTTTCTTCCTAAACAGATCCCAAAATCTTTGTTTTTCACAACTCATATAATTGAAAATATTCACTAATGTCTTTCTATAACATGCTAATTTGGTAGATTTTTCGCCAGAGACTTGTAATTGCACCATTGTTTTCAGGTTCATTTAAACAATGATATTGGTTAACCATTGTCATTGCAAAATCATATGATTGAGACTTTATTAAGTCAATATTCAAAATACCTTTGATTTCAATACCATTGACCTCTGATGTCTTTGTGAAATGATCCATTATTGTACCCATGGATTTATGAAATAGCTTACTTACAAAATCACACAATCACTTGTAGTATTCCAAAAAATGGATTCATCACTCCCATAGCTTCAAGAATGTTATCTTTACTAAAATTCTCTCTAATTTTGGAAGCTAAGGATTGTGTAATTTTTTAAGATTTATTTATGTATCAATTGTAATAGAATCAAACAAAACATGAGTCACAAGAACTTCTTCTCTTTCTAATCCTGGAATATCTTGTCGTTTTTGCAAACTATGTAGTGGTATCTATTAGTGCAAATTCACAAAGACCCCCAAATGAGCTATGGATCTACTTTTCTAAGGCAAAATCATCTGTTGTGAATGCACAACATTGAGCTTTCCCAAAGTGTGGGACCTTTGCAAATGGGGAAAGCTCTCCAGAAAAGGCTGGTTCCTTTTCCTAAACTACCTGCCACCAGCTATTCCAGTGCAGCAAGCTAATCTAATCCTAATCTAACTTCCAAGTAGACAGGGAGAGAGAGAAAAGAGGAAAAATAGAAGCCTACACTAGAATGCCGATACACTAGAGAAGGAAAATGCTTTGAAACATCTATCAAAACTACCATGGAACAAGAAGAGGTGAGCAATGGGAAGGATGGACAAGTGCATCATAGGCCCAAGGATAGATTTCACACACAAAATGTTTCAAAACCCCATGAACACAGCTCCAAACCTATAATGAACATTCAAACATGCATAAATACTTGTAATGAAGAGAGGCAAGAAGAAAACAAGCAAAAAAAAGCAAGGATGGACAGATGCATCACAAAACACATTTTTTGTTGCTCCAGAAGTTTGCACAGAACATCATTTTAATGGTAAAAGATAAAAAAATTCATTACGAGCATGGGAGGGGTTCTAATTCCATTTTAAACCACGGGAAGAAAAGAAGGTAGGGCGAGCAGAAAAGATGAACAACCTTTTACAAATGAGCCAAAACTAGCTTTTAACAATGAAAACTCCGAGCTCGGGAAGAAGAAATATGGGAAAAATGAAAGGAATCATTCAACCACCAACCAGATCCATCAAAAGGCATGGGTACCCTTTAAATTTCATTCCCAAGATTTTTGACCATGCTTTGAGAATAATGGAAGCCATACTTGCATTAAAAATGGTGGTTGAATGTCAATTCTATTCTTTTCCCCATGCCAAAGGAATTTTCTCATTTTTATCTCACTAAACTCCACCAAAAACAAAATTGAAGATTCCATCGTGTAAAAGACTTCAATAGCTTTCCAATGACACCAAAATTGAGAAAAACCAAGCTCTGGATCGAAAGATATGCCCCTCTGAAGATTTAGGGAAAAATAGGGGCAAAAATCGGGTCGGCGGGCCAAAACCCAAAAATTTTCCCCTTTTTTTGATTTGGGAAAATTTTCCCAAAAACTCCGCCCCTCACCACCATGTGGCACATTCTAATTGGTTGTGGACCTTCCCAAGGAAAATTTCCCTCAAAAACTCCACCGAGCCATAACTTGAGAAATCAAGGAGTTAGGAGGAAAATTTTACCTTTCTACGAAAGGTGGGAAATTATCTATCCGATGAAGCCATTTCTAGAAAATTTTGAGTTCTTGAAAAGTGGAAAAATTTGATTGAGGCACAAGGAAGGAAGGAATGAAAGGGAGATAGCCAAAAATAAGCATGGGGCTTATTTTGGATAGCAATTTTGCGACTTCAGAGGGTCATCTGCTGCTAGATGAATGATCAATAGCCTTTGAAGCATCCATTGGGCATGGAGTCATGAGTTGTAGCCTCTGACTGATCTAAACTTTGAAAAATTTCTCTCTCGAGCCACTTGGAAATTCACTTGAACTGGAGTTGTTTTTACCAAAATGCCACTGAAATAGATTGTGCAAGAGCAAAACCAGCAACACCAAAAACTATGTACAAAACTGAAAATCATACATGCTCCAAATGGAACATGCAGAGTGTGTACAAGCACTTCTTCTTTTGAAAACAAACCTACCTATTCTACTCTAACTAGAAGCAAAGGTGGGCTAAACAAACCCTAACTAGTTGTGTAAAATATCTTCCTTTATTCAAAATTAGCTTCCATGCAAATGATTTGGAGCTGAGTATGACTGCTTGGATGAGTGGAAAATCAACAAGAAGCTGGTCTTCTACCCAAATTAACAAGGTTTCAGTGATGGAAAATTTAATACCTCTTTTAGTTGCTTTGCATTTGGATTGAAGAGGTATGGCAGCTGATATTTGGTACTTTGTAGCTCATCCTCATGCTTAAAAGCAAGCATGACTGGTTGTGACTTCTCCTTTGGCTCCAATGAAGCCAAGTACCTTATTGGGAAAGGTCTGATCTGTTTGATATGCCCATAGCTCTGATTTTCAACTCCAAAAATGGAGTCTTCTTGTAGACCTTCTTGAATGGATGGTGTGGAAGAAGTGATGAAGTTCTTCTGCTATTTTCCTTCCTTTTCCAGTGAAGAACATGGAAGATTAATATCTTCCAACATTGGTTCCAAAGAGCTGTCACAAAACACGGTGCTATTTTTCAATGTTCTCCTTTGTGGCAGTAGGCTCTTGATGTTGGAGAATGAATGGTGAAGAAGAAAATATTGTAGTTTTAGCTGGCTCTTCATCCAAACATTCTTCTAAGTCTGATGGCAAATCAAACTCTTCAATGTCCTGCTACTGCAAGGTCTCTCCCTCTTGTATGGTGACCTCCAAATCTACATTTTCTTCACCATGTGTAGTTTCATTTTCAAACATGAAACTTGTCAATTCAAACTCATCCAAAAAATCATATTTTTGGAGAGATGAAGTGGGAGAGAAACATAAAATTTCTTGTGCCTCTTGCTCAAAATTTGGACTTGTTTTTCACCTCCATAATGGCTTCATCAATCAAATCAGCCCCTTCAAATGAAAGAAAAAATGTATCAATAATGCTTCCTTCTTCTGTTGTTGCAAAAACTGACTTGATCTCATCCATTTTCTCCTCTTCAATGGGATTTGGAGCTGGTTGTTCTTCCTCCTCTGCTTCTTGAAGACCATCTTGCTCTTGATTAAACTCTCCCTCTAGCATGAAGTTTTTCAAGTCAAAATCTTCAATCTACTTGCTCTAGAGGACAAGTTGGGACTACAAGATCTTCTTCTTCCATGGCTGATTGTGCAACTTGAATTGGATCAGCATTTCCTTCAAATAAAGTGCCAACATGGACACTACATTTTGAGCAAACTGATTGCTGATCTACTTCTTCTTTTTGCTCTTTTTATGCTGTAAAAAAATCAGTCATAATAACCACTTGTTCAATTCACCTCCTCACGAAGGCTTAACCATCAAGGGATATTTTTATCCCAAATTTGAGAGCCAAGCTTACCAAACTTTTGATCTTTTCATCCTTGTTTGGCTCTTCTTCTTGTTGTTTTTTTCCTTGGTTGGCATTCTAATTTTTATCTTCCCAACATGGATTTGGGAATGCAAGAGGAGGGGTGGGTTGTGAATCAATTGATTTTGCAATTTTTGTGGTGTTGGAGGAGGTAGAAATTCTTGTTTCTTTGGAGGGAATGGCTGTTTGGAAGGGAAAAGGATAGAAGAATTGAGATGGGGTGGAAGACTAGGGAATGGAGAAATGGAATTAACTCTTGGGGCAACATTGAATAGATTTAGAATTTGGCATTCCAAATGAGATGGTGCTGCTTGAGGAATGGAAAGAGAAAAACTAGATGATGGTGTAGAACTTACCCATTGACAAGGTTGTTCAGCACCAAGTTTATAGGCCTCTATCTCTGTTGTCCATTGTGCAAGTTGGGGCAGCATCTCCATCATGAATTCCAACTTCTCCTAAGGGCTGAAGTGTCTTGGAAAAGGGCCTCCCCATGGACAAGGAGTCCTACAACCAATTCTGAAAGCCTTCATTTGAGCTATTGTTTTTGATTGCACCATTTTTTCCTCCATCTTTTAGATTTTCTCCACAAAATCAGCATCTTCCATTTGATTGTCTTCATTATATGTGTACCCTTGCTCTTGATATCCTTCACAACCAAACTAATTTTGGTATTTCTCATATGGGTAAGCATTTTGATCTTGAATTTCATCAAAATGCTTATTTGGAGGATTTGTAAAACATGTTGGAGGTGAAATATATTGTTGCTGTTGTAAATGTGAATTCCATGATGGAAATGAAGTCATGATTGCACAACTTCATGGAATGGAAAAGAGTGAAAGGGATGGAAAGAAGAATGGATGGAAATGGATGGAAAACAAGTCTACAACTTAGAGAATGAGTTATTTACCAGATGGAGTCGCAAGATGTTCTTTTGAATATACCTATAAAGGCTGAATCCTTAACAAGAACACACCAACCTGTCAAAATAAGGTTGAATACCTCTAAGGTCCCACTTTGGCGTGCCAAAAACTGTTAGTGCAAATTCACAACACCCCCGAAATGAGCTATGGATTTGCTTTTCTAAGACAAGCTCATCGGTGTGAATTCACAACATTGAGCTTTCCGAAAGTGTGGGACCTTTGCAAATGGGGAAAGCTCTCTAGATAAGGCTGATTCCTTTTCCTACAAACTACCTACCACCAGATTATTTCAATGTAGGCAAGCTAATCTAATCCTAATCTAACTTCCAAGGAGATAGGGAGAGAGAGAAAAGAGGAAAAATAGAATCCTACACTAGAATGGTGATACACCGAGAGAAGGAAAATGTTGAAACATCTATCAATACTGCCATGGAACAGAAGAGGTGAGCAATGGGAAGAATGGATAAGTGCATCACGGCCCAAGGATAGATTTCACATAGAAAATTTTCCAAACCCCATTAACACAGCTCCAAACCTACAATGAACATTCAAACATGCACAAATACCTGCAATGAAGAGAGGCAAGAATAAAATAAGCAAAAAAGGAGCAAGGATGGACAGATGCATCACAAAACATGTTTTTTATTGCTCCAGAAGTTTGCATAGAACATCATTTTAATGGTAAAATGAAAAAATGCCATTACAGAGCATAAGAGGAGGTTCTAACTCCATTTTCAACCCTGGGGAAGAAAAGAAGGGAGGGCAGAGTAGAAAAGATGAATAACCTTATACAAATGAGCCAAAACTAGCTTTTAACAATGAAAACCTGAGCTCATGAAGGAGAAACATAGGAAAAATGAAAGGAATCATTCAACCACCAACTAGATCAATCAAAAAGGCATGGGTACCCTTAAAAGTTCATTTCCCAAGATTTTTGACCATGCTAGAGAAGAATGGAAGCCATACTGCATTAAAAATGGTGGTTGAATGTTAGTTCTACTCTTTTCCCCATGCCAAAGGCATTTTCTCATTTTTCTCTCACTAAACTCCACCAAAAACAAAATTAAAGGTTCCATCATGTAGAGGACTTCAATAGCTTTCTAATGACACCAAAATTGAGAAAACCAAGCTCGGATCAAATATATGCCCCTCGAAGATTTAGGGCAAAACAGGGGGTAAAAATTGGGTTGGCGGGCTTTGAAACCCAAAATTTTCCAAAAACTCCGCCCTCACCACCACATGGCACATTCTAATTGGTTTGCGGACCTCAGGGAAAATTTCCCTCAAAAACTCCGTCGAGCCATAACTTGAGAAATACAAGGAGTTAGGAGGAAAATTTTACCTTTCTGGAAAGGTGAGGAAATTATCTATCTGATGAAGCCATTTCTAGAAAATTTTGAGTGCCTAAAAAGTGGAAAAATTTGACTGAGGCACAAGGAAGGAAGGAATGAAAGGAGTTAGCCAAAAATAAGCATGGGGCTTATTTTGGATAACAGATACCTCCCTCCCATTAACATTGATACAGAGGTGATCATGGATATTAAATCTCAAATAATTATTGGGATTCTTAACATCCAATAAAAATTTCCAGTTAGCAAAAATGGGTGTATCAAAACTTTTTTGTGACAATTATAAGATATCAAGAGATTAACGAACCTGTTTTCTTAGCCGTATGAAATCAACAATATAGATGGATCTCTCTTGTGAATGCTTCATCAATGTATTGATATCCTTCAACATTGGTAGAATGCTAAGAAATGTAAGCAATGTTTCCACATATATTAAATGGAACAACAAATTCTTAGCTTTGTTAACTTCATTACGATATTTGTGCATGAAACCAGCCAATGACAGATATTCCTTACAAATTTTGCATTCAGGCTCATACAAAGAAATATACCTTGTATCAACATCCTTTAGAAGATTTTTACCATCGATAATTCCAATTAAAAAAATTTAAACTCAAGAAATCACTTTAGACTACTTGACATATAGGAATGCATTTCTCTAATAAGGTCTTCTACTCTTACAAAATTTCAAAGTTACTAACTATTTTATATGCTAGATTCATTTTGTGAGCCATACAATGAATTGAAAGCATATAAGGGGTTAATGTTGTTTGAATCGAATGCACAACCGATTTTGATGACCACTCGCTTAAGCGATGCACCATTTGTTCCAACACATACCAACTTCATAGCAATTTCATATTCATTCATGCCAAAAATATCTTTCAAATTGGAAACAACTATTTTATATAGGGTTTCAACATTATCGCAACTTTCAACCATTTTTGTACACCAATGATTTAGTTTCATTATAGTATTTTCAAATGTATATACATGGATGCATACCCATGAGTCTTTTGTTACTTCATTAATTGATATATATATATAAACTTCACATGGTTTACAAATCTTCATTTTCAATCATTACAAGGCATATATCCATTTCCCATGCACCGATGTCTGAATAATGAGATTGAGGAACATTGTGCATTCCATTATATTGAAACAAAATTTTGAAATCAATGAAATCAAAATTATGTCTTCCCTTCTTAAGGATGTGGAATATGGTAGAGAATTGTATGCTTTTAGCATGTAAATTTGATTCAATCACCTTACCAATTTGTGATGTCATTGTCCCGCCCTTTTCCGTGAGATGTTTGCATCTTTTCTTCTCAGCTTCATACTCTCTTTGCATATTTAACATGCATACATTCTTTTTCACTTTTCCATCTGTGTGTTTTTTATTTTTGGCCATCCACATTGTCTGATCACATATTGTTTTCCACAATTTTTTCAATTATGTCTAGCTTCAGTTGTATTTTTATTGTTTTTTTTTAATTTCCAAGTACATATTGTACATGTACATTCAGTTGGGATATCTTAAGAATTATCTGGATCTACAGGTTTGATAAAAGGAAATTTTGTAGCCCACTCAAACTTATATGTCCTACTAAGTGTCCACATATTCTTGTTTTCTTTCAAAGTTTTACTTGTACAACCATATTTTGTAGGAATATCTCAATCATCTTGTTTCCTCTTTCGTGACCTAGAATTTTCATTTTATTTTGGTGTTACATTTTGTTGAGTATTTGATATATCCTAACCCTCTCCTACTTGCATCTCAACAGGAATATCTTCAAGCTCTGACATCTCAACATGAATATATTCAATCTCTAGCATGTTGTCATCATAGGTATCATTTGGTTGATATTGTGTTGAATCCATGTCCACTTCAATAATACCTTCCACATGACAGCTTGTACTTTGATTGATTCTCGGTGGTAGTTGTATGGGTGCTAGTGTTAGTTGTATCAATAGCTATATAAAGCTTTCAAAATACTTGAGCAGTGTTGTATTTTGAGATATTTTAGTTACCTACCGGCTCTTTCGAGCACTAAAAGCTTCCATTAAATGCTTGATTTGGAAACTGGTCACCTTTCTATACCCTTATTGGATGTATGGATACTTATCATGTGTTTACTTTCTTGTTACATGTTTGCACCCTTGTTATGCATCTAGAATCATGTCGCATGTCTACACCCTTATCACACGTCTACACCCTTGTTGTGTGTCTTATTTATTATCATGCATCTCTGTCTCTACCCTTGTCGTGTCTGCACTCTTGTCATGCATATGCACCCTTGTCACACATTTTCACCCTTGTCACGAGTGAATAAATCTATTTTTCACGTTTACACCCTTTTCACGCATCTAGATAGTTGTTGCATGTTTCAGTATAACTTTACTTGGTGCACGTCAACCAAATATTACTTGTCACACATCTGCAAAATCTTAATTTTTGTGTGTCTACAATCTTATTTACACATATTTTCATGCATTTGATTGTACTTTGCAAGTTCACACGATTTGATTATATTTCAAACGGTACCTTACTAGTAAGTTACTAGTATACTACAGTGAATTACCTATGTTTATGTAGGAGTATTTTTCAATAGTAGGTGAAACCAACCCCTAAAAAATTTATACTTGAAATGTAGGTGGGCACTACTCTCTACTCTAAAAATTTCCTTTCAAAATTTTCAAATATGGAATATTCTCCAAATTTCGAATATTCACCACCGAAATTTTCCCCGATACTTTCATGTCCATACATACATATTTTGTCTATATCAGGTAGCTCAAACAATTCTCTACTATTTTTAATAATTAATTATGGTTATTTTTAATTTTTTCTTACTATTGTTTATTTTCTAAATGCAGTCCAAGTATCAAGAGTCAAAACATTCATATAGTAAGTTGTAATAGTCAAAACTTCATTAGGAAAGACAATGGAAAAAATTAAATAATTCATAGATTTTTCTTTCAATAAAGAACACAACATGTCAACTACATAATAATGTTATATGAAATTTAGCTGTAGAAATACAATGTTCTTAAATTATTAGTTAAAATCAGGTAGCTGAAACATTCCTGGACCTTCACTATTTTTTTCTTCATTACTCACACTCATATCTAACATCCTAGAGGCATATTCAGTGTGAGTCTCCATATATTATTTTTTGGTGGCTATATTAGAGACCTCTATCCTATTCAGTAAGAGAACTCCATTTTCCATTGTTATGTCATATGGGAATGTGTCCACAAAATATGGTGAAACATACAATCTCAAACAAGTCTCTAAATTTTTATCCAATTTGTTTTGGATTTTTGACTTAACAAATGTTAATGCACTAAAAACCCTTTTATCTTCCATTGAAGCCCAATATCATTGTTTGACACAATTCATATAATCATAAATATTCACTAATACTTTCCTGCAGGATGCTACTAGGATACAACTTTTTCCATAGTCATGTAATAACACCTTTTTCGTTGGTTCAGTTAGACAATTATATTGATCAATCATTGTGAGCGTGAAATGAGATGACTAAGACGTCAATAATTCCTTCTATAGAAGACCTTTAATTTCAACTCCTTGGAACTCTATAGATTTATTGAAATGCTTAATGAGAGTTTCCATAAATTTGTAAAAAAATTCTTATGCCTTCTTTACCTCTATCAGGATTCCAAAAATTAGGATACACCATTGTCATGGCCTCAAGTAGGTCATCCCTTTTAAAACATTCTCTGATCTCATGGGATAAGCTTTATGAAATTTTTCTTAATTTTATTGTTCATTGTCACATATAAATTACATGTTACAAGTACTTCTTCAAGATCTACTACTATGATATCTCTACTTTTTTGGAAAGTGTGCATTGAAATATCCATCCCATTAACAACAATATAAAGATGGTCATTGATATTGAATTTAAAATAGCTTTTCGGATCCTTTATATCTATTAAATTTTTCCAACTACTAAAAATTGGCCCTTAAAACTTTCTTTAGAGTTGTATAACATATTAAGAGATAGACATACATGTTTTCTCAACCTTATGAAGTCAAAAATATATATGGATATTTCTTGAGCATGTTTAATTAATTAATTGATTTCCTTCAACATAGGGAGAATACCACATAGTGTCAATAATGTTTCCAAATATTTTAAACGGTACAACAAATCTTTTTCTTTGTCAACTTCCCTATGGTATTTAAACATGAATCCTACAAAACATAGACATTCTTAAAAAATAATGCATGCATGCTCATACATTGAAATTCATCTTGTATCCACATCTTTAAGGATATTTTTACCATTAGTAACTCCAATTTCAAATTTTGAAACTCTAAAATTGTTTTGGACTACTCACCATGTAAGTGTGTATGGCACGGATGAGCTCTTCCACTTTAGCGACATTTTCAAATATGTTAAAAAAAAATTATGTAAGATTCATTCTATGACCCATGCAATGAATTAGAATCATATATGGTTTATGCAGAAAAAATAAAATCTTCATATAATTGAATTTTAAGAGTACAAAACAATAATGTCTCACTCTATCTCTCGCGTATAAAAGGATAAACCAACCAAGTTTATAATGTCGAAAACTAGTTAAGTTTTCTCAATATTGTCTACCTAACACTACATCACCCTTTAAATGGCTTCATAGGAAACATACCCTTCTCTTCACATTTCATTCAATGTCAATACAACTCCCACTATGAGGTTTATTTCTTGTAACTTCACTTACTTAGGTCATTTACCT
Organism: Taxus wallichiana var. yunnanensis; assembly: GCA_018340775.1. Taxonomy (NCBI): domain Eukaryota; kingdom Viridiplantae; phylum Streptophyta; class Pinopsida; order Cupressales; family Taxaceae; genus Taxus; species Taxus wallichiana. The sequence goes on along the minus strand of CM031240.1, from coordinate 860,929,266 downwards.
TTACTAGTTATCCTTCTTGGTCTTGGTCTCTTTATATTAGATTCTTGATCCATATGCACTTCTTTCATCTTCCCTATCCATTGTGATAATTCCACTGCCCTATGAAATTTCTCCTCTCAAAATATTGTTAGCACATTCATTGAAATGATGTAAAACTTCTAAAGTTCAAACTATTATTAAACTTGCCAAAATACTCTTCTTTTTGCCCTTAAGACAAGGTTTCTTAGATCAAACATGCATATGTGATTTGAAAGGTAACCAAAGGTTATGGATATTTCCTTATTTCACCCTTTACTACTTATAATATCCTCCCTAAAATATTAGGTCTCAACTCAACATACAACTCTTGCTTTAACTCACTTGTAAAATTGTCCCTTTCTTTAGTCTTTGAGGGCGTGTTTTAGAGGCCCCCTTCAGATCACAAGAAAATATCAAAAATTAAACATGGAATAGCCAAAACAAAAATTAATATATTAAGGTACTACCCTACCATGATTAATTCCAAATTTTAGGTCTTGACTCTCAAAAACACATGAGATATACAAACTTTACTACGACAAACATTTTGTTTAAACATATTTGGTACATCCTCGGTCAATTGAAAATATGTCATAACTAAAAATGTACTAATAATCAAGAAAAATGGTTGAAAATAGATCTAAAAAATGTCATAATCCTCTTACAAAGTAAAAATTTAAAGTTATTTTAGGTTAACATGCAAAATTTATACCAACTGGTCTAAAGCGATTCCTCAACTTATACTCATAGTTCACTCTTGGTTTTAACATACAAGACATTTACACCAAAATTCCTACCTCTAGGTTTTGGATATCAATACCATCTGTTTGATCATATATCACCACAACCATGTTCAAAATATTTTATAAAATGTATTCTTGACTATGCCCACGATATGTTTAAACAAGTATAAAGTTAATTAGGTTCTCTCTTGATTCAACAAAACACATCTCATTCACGAGTTGCATTTTCCTTGAAACATACATTACATGTAACCCAAAAACTCATCATAAAATTCATTCCACTCTCCCTTACCAGTAATGATCTCTAATTTTCCACATTATACATGGATATACAGTACTTCACTCACCTTATAACAAATGTGTCAGCCGATAGTCATACAATTCTCAAAGCAGCAGGTCTTCCCGGCCATTCAATACTCCTAACCAAGCTTCAAGACTACCTTATCTTCATTCTGAGAGAAATAATCACTTATAAGAACAATGAAAAACACACAAATCATGCAATAAATTCTCACAATACCGAGTTAACACAATATATGTCCGATCAGCTTACAAATATGAGTCTTCTCCTTGTTTTCCTTCCTTGAAACTTTCTTCTTGGTTCATACCCCATGAGTAGAATGGGTAAAAAAGTTACATTCTTGCTTCTTATCCCTTTTCCAACACCCCTCATTTGAGTTTTTTTCTCATTACATCATTTATAAACATGAATAATCATGATATTCTCTAAGGAGTTCTTTGTATCTACTAGGCCTAAATTTAGCAAGACTTGCCCATTACATATCTTGTGATTCTAGAAGGCCGTAAATCCTCACGTTACCTCATTCCACCCATTTTACATTATTTTCAAGTTCTAATAATGCATTACAGCCTTCAAACTAAGCCAAATACTCAAATATTGCAAAAATGAGGGAAAAGCTCCATTTTGAATTTTTGAAAGACCCACACTAGACTAACCACACACACTGACATCTAAAGACCTCTAGGACTTATGAACACATTTAACACACCAAATATAATGCCTCCATGGTTTATTTAGCTAGATAAGGTGATGCTCCTACATCAATGGTGTAATTTGTTTGTAGGCAAACACAAATTCCACTACTATAACCTGCTTATTGGTGCACCATCAGTACTAACACACACCAACTTAGTAGAAATTACATAGTCATCCATCCCAGATAAATTCCTTAAATTAGAAATAACCAATTTGCAAAGGTTTTCAGCATTATAGTTTTGTAATTGTTTAATAATAGATAACAAAATGAGTTTTGCTTGTATGATTCTCAAAAGTGTACACATGCATACAAACCCATGATGTGTTGTTAATTTTTGTAAACTCCTCATCGATCGACGATTAAGGAGATAAATAATTTTTTTACTTGTTATTTCAAATATTACATTTAAATTATTGTTAAACACTTTTCCATTTCCCAAGAAATTCTCTCTAACCAATGAGATTGTGGAATGTTAAGAAACCCATTATATTGAAATAAAACCTTATAATCTGCAAAATCTAAAATTGGTCTACCATTTTTAAGAATGTGGAATATAGTAGAGAACTATACATTTTTCATCTATAGATTGGTATTTATAGATTTTTTGAAAATTTGCACTAATTTTTCCCCCTTTCTCAACAAGTTTTTGTCAATGTTTCTATTCATTTTCATACTTGGTTGCATATCTTACATGCATGCAATATTTTACAGTTTTCCATTTATGTGTCTATTTTTTCCATCTTTTTATCTGGTGTGATAAATGATATACTTTTCCCACAATGTTTATAAATTATTGCCCAAATTCAATCAGTAATCTGTGTTATTTTTTATTTTCCAACCACGTATTATACATATACAGTTTGTTTTAGTGTGTTAGTGGCTATTTCTCTAGCTCAGAGGATCAATGGATGTATAATTAGATTCCTAGTCTACCTTATATGACCTCCCGAATTATCTACATATTTTTCTTCTTCCTTCGCACATATATTTTGTTTAGAATTTTCAACTTGATTCTACGCTTTCATGAGATTGAGAATTAGAAATATCTTGTACTAGTGGAATCTCATCATTAATAATGTTCCTCTAGCTTACCAGTATGTCATCACTGGGCTAATATTTTAAATGTGTTTGACATGTTATTCAGAATTAATTGTTCCATGTAGTGAGTGTGGTGACATTTTTCTCATTAATTATTTCATGTGGAATACAATTATCGTGGGGGTTCTATAGTCCAAAAGGCAAATGTTTTATTGTGATATTGAAACTTTAAATTAAGCTTAACAAATGCATTAAAAAAATCTCTTACTTGTGTTTAAAAGTGGATGCGAGTTGTATGCGTGATTTTGGATGGCTTAAATAATTATATATGTTGCTTTCCTTTTTAATTGATTTGTCTTCTTGTTATTATTACCAAAGGCCATTTTACCTAAGAACAATACAAATGTAATTTAAGTATGTAATCATGGATGTAAACTATAAAACGAAGAAACATGTACGGAAGCTTGTAAATTGTATTAATCTGAATCAACCATTTACACAGAAAGAGTTGCAGAATACTCATAGATATTGTACACTAAATACAAACAAGAAACCAAGTTGCACAAGTGCAACCATATTCCATATTACATAAGCTTCGAATATTACATTAGGGAAGCATAAATGAATAATTAAAATTATATTGTTAAAACAATATAACCACACCCATATCTGTACATAAAGACATTTAGATGGTTATGAATAAATATAACCATATAACAACATTAATTATATAATGCATAATTAATTAACCTAACATTTCCCCCTTAATTGTGCATTGTCTCAAAGGATGAGGAGAGGAATTCTCACGAACAACTCGAACTTATCACGTGCAAGTGACTTCATGAAGATATTTACTCGTTACTCAACCTGTTGGAAAAAATTGAAGCTAGATGTTGTGCCTCAACACATGCTCACGTATAAAATGAACTGCGTGCCTCAATGTGCTTTGTTCTCTCATGAAACAACTTGGATTGAGAACAAGTTTAAGAACACCTTCATTATCAACATACATGGTGGTCGGTTTGTCATGTGGTATTCCAAGTCCTTCTAGTATGCGACGTAGCCAAATCGCTTCACAGACTTCTCCTTCAGAACGATACTCAACTTCTGTGGAAGAGAAAGAAATGAAGTGTTGTTTCTTGCTTCCCCCCATGATATTGGTCCAGATCCCATAAAAATACAAATCCTAAAGTGGATTTTCTATCATCAATATTTCTGCATGATCTCGAATCAATATCTTGACAAGAAGAAGTTGTCATTCTTCTTGTATTCTAGACCAAGATCCACTTGATCCTTTGAGATATCTCAATATGCACCTTGCTTATTTCCAATGACACACTTTGGGTTCTGCATGAACTGGATAGATAGCTTGATGCAAATTTGATATACGGTCTAGTGTAGGTCGAGTAAATGAGACTCCCAATCAACCTGCCGATAGAGAGTGGCACTTACCTCGGAGATGGAGCTGAATGAGATAAGCGTAATCTATTCTCCATGGGTGTAGCGAATTGATGTGCAATCCATCATCCCAGAATTTCTTGAGATTTGTCTTGGTATATTTCATCTAAGAGACAAATATGTGATTCTCTTTCTACCATACTTCGATCCAGAGACAATAATGCATCATCCCCGAAGATCGGTCATGTTGAGCGATCGATTAAGATCTTTTTCGTTGCATCGATCATCCTCAACTTGAACTACCAATGATGACTAGATCATTGGCATAGACAACAACAATCACAATCTCCCCCTTTCTTTTGAGGTAAAGATTAGGATCGTATGGATTTCTACAACAAATCCATGTTTATGCGAGATGCTCATCGATCTTGATGTACCCGAGCCTAGGTTACCTATTTAAGGCCATACGAGATTTCCTAAGTCGCATACCTTTGCTTCTTG